>OU974083.1:5113527-5194495 GCA_918843875.1 Diadumene lineata | reverse complement strand
TCTGGCTCGTTATGAGTTAACACATCGTTTTGATAATCCTTTGTTTACTTAAAAAACGACTAGATTTTTGACTTTTAATTAGTTTTAAAACTTAACTCATTTAAAGGGTGTTTCTTTTATGCATCAACTTCACATTACAAATTGAAAATATGTTTTACGTCTGATCTTATTATCTTTTTGAGTACTATTACCTGGACAAACAAATAAATCAGTTTATGATCACAGCCGGAGTTTCGGTACAAATATGTCACAGTTAAAAATAGAAATACACGTCACTGGAAAATTTCCTCCTCTTTTCCATTTTTCCAGTTTATTTTTAGAAACATTACGTCATTTAACTATTGCACCACGATGACATCATTCGAATCAGACGGCTATAAAAACAGTGAGTTTCTAGTTCTAGTTAACACTGACAACTTCCAGCATCGAATCAAAGCAACAACATCAAGCTTTAATCATGAATCACTCACAAGAACCACAACAACATGTAAGTGATTGTTTCTAACTTTTAAATAGCGTCTCTTAAACAATTTTTATTTCTTTCTAGTTGTCTAATATTACATAATTTTTACTTGTAGAGATGCGAACATTGTGGTAAACTGTTCAAACATCGACGTAGTTTACTGAGACAGGAAAAAGAACTACATTCTGATAGTCTACAATCGTTCTCGTGTTCAAAATGTGGTGTGGTGTACAAAAGAAAAAGAGATCTTACCACACACAAAACGCAATGCAATGGACCGAAAAGAAAACGTTTATCAGATGATGAAACACCTGAAGCAAAAAGACAGAGAGAAGAGCAAGAAATGATAGAATATGAGGTAAGTTTATAGAATGATAATTGACTATGTAAATATATACTGTTGTTAGACATGTACATTTGTTTTGTGTAAGAATTATCACTTCATAAATGTATAACAAACATATCTTAAACTAGATCTCTATTCTTTGTTTTTAGTTAGCGAACATACCAGAAGAAATGATGAATGATTATGATGGACCTCTTGTGGGAGACTCAGAGGCAATTCATTACAAACAACTCTATCAAGTGAATCGTAATTTTGTTTTACTACAGCGGTAAAATTGTTATTACTTATTGCGATGATAACTTTAGCATTAACTGAAGATTACTAAAGACTATAAAGATTGAAATCATTTTTTTTTTTTCTCATGGAATTTGTTTTGTATTGATAGATTGTACAAGAAGGAGCCGAGGAGGTTAATGATAATGATAACCAAGAACAAGATGCTGAAGATGGACATGATTAGGTATATATCTACTTGAATTTGTACAGAACTTCGTACGCAACTCAATGAGTGAAAGAGAGAGTGAATAACGATTTACGAATACATGACAATGAAACTAATTCATTCAACAATTCATTTCTTTCAGGAGGAAAGCGCATTAAGAAGAAATGCTCAAATATTTAAATACAACCCAACCCAAAAGGAAAAACATGATGTACTACTAACCATTCAAGGGAAAAAGAAAAAGATAACAAAACAGATAAAAACACAGCAGCTTATACGTAAAGGTATTAAGTGGTTCATGTGTATCAAGGTGAAAATGGTAAAGACAACAGCGGGTGGACAACAAGAGGTAGAAGCACACTCCAGATCGAATAGTATAACAAGTACAAACCCTAACACAATCGATAACGATTACGACAAAGCAACGGAAAAAATCAAAACATCAATACTTGAATATCAAAGAATGGGGTCTGGATGGTTGATTGATCAGGTAAGCTCTCGTTCTTATAACGATGTGTGTATTGCTTTGTATGAATGTGCAATCATACACGCTTGAATGTGTATATCAACTTGTAAGTGTTTATGTAAATAGTATCAACATCAACCTGAACATATAGTAAGGTACTGAAATAATATTGATGTTATACTTTATTGCTTTCTACAGGTTGTACACATTGACTTAGGCATCGTCACATACATACCTCTTCAAGGGGCAAGTTATTTACCGCTACCGAAAAGAATAAGAGACAAAAAGGCGGTACTAAATATTCAAAACACAGATCAAAAATGTTTTTTATGGAGTGTGCTTGCTGCTAAACACCCTGTAACCTGGCAGGAGAATGCAAACAGAGTAAACAACTATACAAGGTATGAAGAAGAACTAAACATGGAAGGGATAGACTACCCTGTTAGAATAACACAAATAAACAAATTTGAAAAGCAGAATGAAAATATAAGTATTAACGTTTTTGGTTTTGAGGAAAATGAACTTTTTCCTGTATATCCCTTGTGAAAACATTGCTACTTAACATATACTTGAAGACGACTTAATTTATATTTATGTGACTTAATGTATATCTGAACAGGTATCTAACATGTATTTGAATGACTTTGTTAAATCCACCTTTTATTTAATTTGTATCTATGCAGGGCTTAAAATGTATTTAGACACTAAAAGGTGAACTGGCTTGTTCAAGCTCAGTTAATTACAGTATTTTCAAGCGACTTGATTAATACTTAACCACTGGTTTTTCATTAAATACAGTTAAAGTAGATGTACTTAATGTGTATTTGAACACACCCCAACCCTACATGAATTATAAGATTAGTGTTTGTCCTGTACCAAACAACTACTTTATAATCAAATACACATCAAGTACAGGAGTTAATCTGTATCTAAGCATCCTCTCTCCCTATTCGAATTAAAGCAGTAGACAAGTAGGGTATTTGATTAGTATTTGTGTTTCACTTAAGAACTACTTTATTATCAAATACATATCAAGTATATGGGGTTAATCTGTAATTATACATTCCATTTTCCTGTTTGAGTTAAAGTAGTAGACAGGTAGGGTATTTGATTAGTATTTGTGTTTTACTTAATAAAGTTTCAATATAGCTCAGCATTTAGACAGTTTATATTTTTTTCGTGGTACTCCTTTTCTGCATGCAGTCAATAAAATGGAATCACAAAGCCATGTTGAAAGAATGATATTCTATCAAAGGAATCCTTGTGGATTAAGGAATCATCACTATCTTAATTGAGAACGGTTTTTTGAAGATAGGGCATTGTAACAGGATTCACAGGAACTGCATTTCCTCGAGTTCATAATGAAATATTAATTGTAAGTGCTTAGATGTAAAAGCCCGGTTTCCATATAGTCGCTTCTGTCGCTTCTGTCGTTTCTGTCGCTTCAAATTTTTGGAAGCGACAGAAACGATTATATGGAAACGCTCTTCTCAAACGACAGAAGCGACAGAAGCGACAGAAAAGACCCTTGCGTATGAGTCGTTTGAGATAGACTCGAGTTCTATCCTTGCGATAGAGACGACCGGAAATCACACCTCCCGCGCTTATATTTTTTAATGGAAACCGGTTTCAAACGACAGAAGCGACAGAAGCGACATTCCATATCCCATGATGCACCTCGTTGTTGTTGTTGCTTGTTGTTCAAAATGGCGGCAAACATCTCAAACAACACCTCTTCGTTCATGGAAGAAATCCAGAAATATGAGTGTCTCTACAACAAATTTTCCAAAGATTATAAAAATAGAAACGTTAGAGAGAACGCTTGGGCCAAGATTGGCGAGAAGTTTGCTTTGACAACAATTGAAGCGGAGAAAAAATACAAAAATATCCGCACAAGCTATGTGCGATATTTAAAAAAACTGAAACACGTTCCCTCTGGCTCGGGAAGGGACGCTGTCCCAAAAGCAGGTGAATTCGCCGATCTGGAGTGGCTAGATCAGCACATCAGCCACAGGAAAAGTACCACAAACCTACTCAATCACGAGTGCGATAACGATGAGATAGAAAGCCAACAAGGAGAAGAAATGAACAGCAGCTCTAGTTCAAGCATAAACACGACAGCTGGTGATGACGATACTTCGCCTGATATAGAGTTAGATATAACAGATTCACCTGAATCTTCTTCAAGCATTAAACAAACATTAGACAGCACAGCTGAAGATCTAGAGATACCGCCAAAAAAGAAGTCATCGGGTTCGACATCATCGAAAACAAAACGGCCTTGGGCAGCATCCAATCGTCAAAAATTAGAAAGCTCAAAAGACGTCGATCTGGCTATGATTCAGATTGCAGAAAAACTTTTGAAAGAGTCATCAGAAAAACCATCGGAAAATGAGGATGACGAGTACATGCATTTTGCAAGGAGCTTTGCCAAGAGACTGAAAAAACTCCCTGAAAGAGCACAAGGATATGTGAGAATCCAGCTAGAACAGTTGATGTTCCAAGCTGAGTTTGGAGCATCACCCCAGCAGCAGTATCCTCCAACCCCAATGCATATGGGCTATAATCAGTCAGCTGAATATCAAGCTCAACTTGGACATCACTCTGGTACATCTGACTACAATCTGCATTCACTATAATCATAAGAATTAGAAATAACAATTATTATTTGATATTTTAGAATGTAATGAAAAGACTGCTAAAAAAGCTATGGATTTTTTGCCCTTTAATGTTATTGTTTCTGTATAATGACCATGCATTCTATTGGAAACATTATTTATAGTTAGAACGTATACAAACATCAATATACATTGCATTGTGTTTAAAGATATTTAATATTATCAGTTTCAAGCGTTTCGCCTGATTTTGATGAAGCCAAAGATTATATAAAAAATGATGTTATTGTTATACTTTATTACACAGATATTGCTACAAGAGTTTCGGTACATAGTGTAATAATAAAGTCACATATACTGTTTAAAAGAATACGATATGTTATTGCTTGAAAACAAGTCCATAATTCATTGCTAAAATCCCATTCTCAACCTTGTTTTATTCATAAAGCTTCAAATAGATTTTTTACATCAAATATATATCACAAAAAGTGACAGAGAAACTTTAAATGAAATCATTCAATAGATATTAGAATATCACACAGAATTTGAGAAAAAGTAATTCCATATGGTAGTATATAAATATACGGTCTGATGAGTGTAAGCACAAAACTTTGAGTCACAGAGAACTTTGCCCACTTTGTATTTATCTTATATATATACTTTGTATTTATCTTATATTATATATATATATATATAAGATAAATTACAGTGGGCAAAGTTCTCTGTGACTCCAAGTTTCGTGCTTACACACTCATCAGACAGTTTATTGATATATCTAGACACATGATTTGCTGCAAATCATGTGTCTATCTCATTAATTACCAAACTAACAATTATATAGCTCTACACACATGTGTATTGAGCACTTTTTAACGGTGTTGGCTTCATATCGTCATTATTATTATATATATATTTATATAAACTATATTGAGCCACCTTAATTCAAAAATATTGAAAAGCTAAATATTTAGTCAATATGCAGTCTGTCAAAAAGTTTTTTCAGTTCAAACAGAGCCACAGCTTCTCACGTATTGTAGCTGCCATGGGCAATCATTTAGGCCATCAGCACTGTTAAAGTAAGCTTTAAATGCATCGCGTGCATCACTTGCTTCAACAGTATATCTGTTTCCGCCAACACGACCAATTGCATTTAATCCTCCATCATTAGCAACAGCATTTCTCCAGTCTCCAGGTAAAATGTTGCCAGTACTGTCTTCATTATCTATAAATCCAGCTGGTGTGTATGTGGCATTTTCTGTGAGACGAAGATAGTTGTGAAGACATACTGAGGCCTTAGTTATTTTATCTACCAGATCAACATTTGCTTTAATGGGCTTCCTAAAAATTCTCCACTTTGCAGACAGAATACCAAAAGCATTTTCAATTGTCCTTCTAGCTCTTGATAGTCTGTAATTGTATACTCTTTGGTGCTCATGTAACCCTTTACCAGGGAATGGCTTCATCAACCAACTCTTTTGTGGGAAAATATCATCTCCAATAAGCACAAATGGGAGCTTCTGAACATCTTTGTAATTGCATGGGCTGGGTGTTTCCAGTGTTTCTGGACCCTTTTCAAATGCTTGGCCAAAAGCTGAATTTGATAGTACACTTGCATCATTTGTGCTTCCATAATCACCAATGTCAACAAAAGTGAAACAATAGTTTGCATCACAAATTGCAAGTAGCACAATAGAGTGGAAATTTTTGTAGTTGTAATATGCAGACCCTGCATTTTTGGGACATTCAATCATGATGTGTTTACCATCGATTGCTCCAAGGCAATGAGGAAAGTTCCACTCCTCCTCAAAACAATCTGCTATTTTCTTCCACTCTTCAGGAGAATTAGGAGTCTTGAGGTATGTACTGTGGAGGGCTGTCCAAATTGCATCACAGGTTTCTCTAACAATGTTGGAGACTGTAGCTTTCCCCATGCGGAAATTAAAGGCTTGACTTTGCTGTGCCTCTCCCTCTGCCAGGTATCTCAAAGTGACCATCAGCCTCTCATGAGGTGTGATGACTTCTCTAGAGCGGCATGGTTTTTTTGTTATAAGTGGCTCAACAAGCCCAAGTAGATGTTGGAATCTCTCTGGAGACATTCGTGTATATCTAAAAGAAACAAAACCATTAAATATATTGAGATTATATTGCTTAATCATTTAAGTATAAATCAATACAGTTATATGGTAATACAGTACTGAGATAATCTTATAACTTTTTTTAACACAATGGCAATAGATAAAGCATTCAGTGATGAAAATCAACATGCAACTTGTATTTGGCATAGTTTATTTTAAGACAGCAGTCTGCAAAGCTACATACATTTCCCTGAAACCATTATTTGAATTTTAAATACAATATACTTACTATTTATAAAGTTTTTACAAACCCAGCTATGCATGATAATAAAAAAAACTGTGTAAAAATCAGGATGTTTTGCTTTAAGCTTATTGTTTGAACATTAATATGACAAGAAACATCCTGATATTCACCGGAGATTCTCGATGTTTACATGCAAAAAGCTAATTTATATGCTTGAAAAGTACGTGGCGCTTGGATAAACTGTAAAGTACCAGTTACAATCTATAAGTTTTAAGACTTAAAAGTTAACTTACTTGTAATAATATTCGCGATCTTCGGTTTTCATCTCTTGCACGAGTGTATGGAAAATTCCAAGCCGATTTCTTCTTTGGAATATGGGTCGAACCCAAAAGCGATGTTTTCTTCGTTGTTTGCGCTCTCTCCTTCTTCTTCTTAAGACATTTATCAGAAGCATATAACCTGCTAAAAGTCTTCTTCGATTCACTGCCGCCATTTTGATTTCTGTTTTGGCGGCAAACGGGGACTAGTCCGAGTCTTTTTGACCGTTAGATACGACACATGCGATTTAATGGAAACCAGTCAAACGCAAGAATCGCTTCTGGCGCTTCTGTCGCATCTGTCGCTTCTGTGCCTTTTTCAAGCGACAGAAACGACAGAAGCGACAGAAGCGACTATATGGAAACCAGGCTAAAGATGATTGCTGAGCCATAGAAGAACAATGCATACAAAAATTTTAATTAAGCTAATATAGTAAGTAAACAAAGATAAGATAGGCTATTCAACCTGAATAAACAATCATGGCATTCCAAAACTGCTAATGTAACCTAAACAAACACTTCAACATGTTGTGTCAAAGTCTGCTTTGTACTATGACATTCAAGGTAAACATAGGTTATCTGATTATCAAAAGAAGTTACTTTTTCTGAAAGCTTATTGGTTAAGACCGCTTCGTGCCACTTTTCAATATCGAATCAATTTCCTTTTGAGAACCAGTAACAGTTGCAGTTGTTCTTAGACTTGAACCAGTGTTTTCAATATCATTCTTCATTTTGTGGATCAAAGCTTTATGTATTAATTATAAGATGAATTAACACTCCATAATTTGGTCTAGTCAATTGGCTGCAGCTCAGAGATCCAGAGCCAGAATGTTGGAAGGTAATATATTGACCTCGGCAATGGAATTAATGCACTGCAATTGAAGAGTTGAAGATGTAGGATACGATGTGGAAGGCTTATGAGGAAACTTCTCCGACAGAAATTTTAAAATTAGGAGGTAAGAAAATGTTGATAAAAGTGGTAGTTATGTCAAAAGCAAAAGGGGGGCCTCAATACATTTCGAGTATAAACCAGAAATAATGTTGTTCCTCATCAATGTCGAAATCCACAAGTCATGACAGAACTCAATTGCTTATTATGATCATCACAAATGCAAGCAGAAAACAGATTGCTCATACGAAAGTGTCCATGCTTTGGTATTGTAAGTCTTTTATATATACCACTATTATCTATTAATTATCACGATTATTTCATTTAGACAAGCAGAAAGAGCGCAGACAACTAAAGAGAACCAAATGATCAGTCGTTGAGTGTCAGTACAGCAGTCGACCTTGACTAATGGAGACTAAATTAAGTATATATCAAGTATAGGAATTTAAGTATACTTATCCAGTCAAATGTTCAAGTACAACTTAAATATACATTAGTTAGCTAACAAGACAGAATTAACTGCTTGATAAATAGGGATAAAGTAGTGATTAAGTAATTCATTCAACCAGCTAACATATAATGCCATGTTAACTACAAATCAAGTATAGATTAAATATATGTAACAAATATATATTAAGTAGATATTAGGATACTTTTAAGCAAAATTTTGGCTGCACTCTTACCATCATCAAGTATATGTTAAGTAGTGGGTTAAATACATATTAAATCCAAATTTAAGGTATATATCAAATATATATTAGTTAGCTAACAAGACAGAATTAACTGCTTGATAAATAGAGATAAAGTAGTGATTAAATGTAAAGCGAAAAATACATATTAAATAAATATTAAGTAGTTCTCAAATACATGTGTTAAGTAGTGATTAATTACATGTCAAGTATAAAAAAATTTCACAAGGGATATTACTGAAGAGAAAAAGGAATTACATGTTAACTTATTATTATACTCGAACGAAGAACAAAGACATTATTGTTTAATCAGGAATAAAAGTAGACTATTGAATAGATTAACTAATCATAATGGGGTGACATATTACTGTGACTACTGTTTGCATGGGTTCACTTCACAAGATCTATTAGATCAACACGAACCCATCAGCGGTCGTCACAAACCCCAAAAAATTAAATTACCTGACGATGAACATAACATATTATCTTATACGGATGTAGCTAAGCAGTTAAATGTACCTTTTGTAATCTACGCTGATTTTGAATCTTTGATTGTAGACACTAATGAACCTAAACCTGAAAATGATGTTAGTTTTACTCATAAGACGCAACATCACCAACCATGTGGTTTTAGTTATTGTGTAGTGTCTACAGTTGAAGATTATTGTAAGAAACCTTTTGTGTATCGTGGCGAGGATACTGTAGATAAATTTTTAGAATGTATATTTGAGGAAGAAAAAGAAATAACTAAAATATTAAACGACATAGTACCTATGAATATTAGTGAGGAGGAGGAGGAGGAGTTTAAGAATGCTATATATTGTATTCTTTGTAATTATGAGTTAGGTGCAGATCGCGTACGAAATCACAATCATTTAAATGGAGAATATTTAGGAGCTGCACACAATAGTTGTAATTTAAATTATAAGTTTAAAGGTAAAATACCTGTAATACTACATAATTTGAGAGGTTACGACTCTCATTTAATTATGCAAAAGGCTGGAAAACTGAAAGATAAACAAATAACCTGTATACCTAACAATAGTGAAAAATATATGTCGTTTTCTATAGATAATTTAGAATTTAAGGACTCCTTACAATTTTTGATTAGTTCGTTAGAAAAATAAGTCACTAACTTAAGTAAAGAAGGACAGGATAAATTCAAAATACTACAGAAATATATTGATAATAATAAAGTAGATTTGTTATTGAGAAAGGGAATTTATTGTTATGAGTATGTTAATAATTTTGACAAGTTTGATGAGGTGGAATTACCACCCATCGAAGCATTCTATAGTAGTTTGTCAGACAGTGATATTTCCCCAAGTGACTATGAACACGCAAAGGAGGTGTTCAACCGTTTTCAGTGTAGACACTTGGGGGATTATCACGATCTGTACTTAAAATCAGATGTACTTTTATTAGCTGATGTTTTTAAAAATTTTAGAAATATCTGTGTAGAATATTATGATTTAGACCCTGCTCATTTTTATACAAGTCCAGGTCTAAGCTGGCAAGCTTGTCTGAAAATGACTGGGGTCGAGCTGGAGCTTTTTCAAGACCCAGATATGTATTTATTTATAGAGGAGGGGTTGAGAGGGGGTATATCGATGATTTCTCATCGATATGCACAGGCGAATAACCCATACTTAGACAACTATAACCCTAACTTAGCAAATAATTATATTGTTTACTATGACGCAAACAATCTTTATGGATGGGCGATGTCTGAGTCCCTACCCACTTCAGACTTTGAATGGCTATCAGAAGAAGAGGTAAGGGATCTGGATGTCACTACTATTGCTGATGATAGTGAGATTGGATACATTCTCGAAGTTGATCTAGAGTACCCAAAGGAATTTCATGACTCTCACAATCACTACCCACTTGCAGTAGAAAAACTTACAGTCTCACAAGACTGGCTTTCACCATACACTACACAACTTGCAGAGGACTTAGACATGAACTTTACATCAACGACTAAACTGATACCAAACTTACACGACAAACACCACTACATACTAGATTACCGTAATCTTAAACAGTACTTATCACTCGGACTAAAACTAACCAACGTTCATCGTGTGCTAAGATTTAATCAATCACCATGGTTGAAGTCGTATATTGACTTTAACACAGAAAAACGGAAAAATGCGCGGAACGACTTTGAGAAGGACTTTTTTAAATTGCTTAATAATTCTGTGTTCGGCAAGACGATGGAAAATTTACGGAAACGTATTAATGTTAGACTAATTCATAACGAGGACAAACTAAAACAACTCACTGTCTCACCACTGTTTGAGTACTTCAAGATTTTCAATGAAGATCTTGTTGCTGTCAACATGCGAAAACCTAGTTTATATCTTAATCGACCTATCTATGTTGGATTTTGTATTCTGGAACTTTCTAAGACATTAATGTATGACTTTCATTACAACTACATCAAACGTAAGTACAATGACAACGCGACTCTACTCTTTACTGACACTGACAGTCTTTGTTATGACATCAAGACGGATGACATTTACCAGGACATGCAAAACGACATTGATTTGTTTGACACCTCAGAATACCCACAGCACCACCCACTACACAGCACACAAAACAAGAAAGTGGTAGGGAAAATGAAAGATGAGACTCATGGAGTTCCTATTCGGGAATTTGTTGGTCTTCGACCAAAAATGTATTCAATCTTGTATCATGAGAATGGTAGTAAGGTGCAGAAGAAGGTTGCGAAGGGAATTTGCAAGTCAGTAACAAAAAATAAGATCAGACACGCGCACTATAAAGATTGTTTGTTTAATAAAACACGGACTCTGAATCAAATGTAACAAATTAGAAGTTTTAAACATGAACTGTATACTATAACTTTGAACAAGATAGGTTTAAGTTGTTATGATGACAAACGATATATATTAGATAATGGTGTGACCTCTCTAGCATATGGTCACAAACGTGTAACTTTAACAGAATTTTATCGGGAACTTGTAAATATTTTAGTCTCATTCGCTGAAGATGACGAATAAATGGTTTTATAGAAAAAACTTTGTCGTCATATTTCATTTTGATCAATGTAAACATGTAAAAAGTGTCCCTGTGCCCTGTCATTTAGTTTTTGTGGTGTTTCAATGTCAAAGTGTCCTTGACAAGATGTAAAAAGTGTCTTTGTGTCCTTGCAAAAATGTAAGAAAGTCTCCTTGTGTCCTTGCAAAAATGTAAGAAAGTGTCCTGTGTCCTTGCAAAAATGTAAGAAAGTGTCCTTGTGTCCTTGCAAAAATGTAAGAAAGTGTTCTTGTGTCCTTCTGATTGTATTTTTGATCCATTAGTTGGTATTAGAAAAAGGAAAACAGAAAAAAGTAGTGACCCCGACGCGAATCGAACGCGCCACCTTCTGATCTGGAGTCAGATATGCTACCGTTGCACCACAGGGTCAATTTATAAGATTTAGAGTACATTCTAGTTGTTTTATAAACAATAAATGCATGCATGGGAACGAAAAAATATATATTTCGCCTCAACGGGGAATCGAATCCCGTTCTCCCGCTCGACAGGCGGGGATAATAATCCAACTATACTATCGAGGCATTTCATTTAAATAATTTACATAAAAAGTGATTTTATACAGGAAACCAAATCAGTAGATTTATTGAATGTTTATAAAATCTGTTGCATTATAATCGCTACTCATTTATGATGGTACATCGGAACAGGAAGGACTGCCCCATTCGCGGTTGTTCATCTCAAAACCTCGTAAAATTATCAAATCATTTAAGTGATAAACATCATCTAAGTCCTGTAGAACGTAAAAAGTGGTTGAAGATGGCAAACATGATGTCAAGAGATAATGGATCGTTCTTTAATAGACCACCCACAGCTTATAACGTGAAATTTCTTCATCCTACAAATATACAAGTTGTTGGATGTACTCAAAGTGGAAAATCATTTTGGGTTGAAAAACTGCTACGAAATGTACATGAGCTTTTTAGTGAAAAGATTGAAAAGATTGTATACTGTTATGGTGAATTTCAACCGAGATTTCGTTCAATGCAAACAGAGATACCAAACATTCAGTTCGTTGAAGGATTCCCGGAAAACATCTATTCATTCTTTAATCCATCTTCTCCAAGTATTTTGATTTTAGACGATCTTATGTCGGAGAGTACAAGCAATGATTCAATGGTTAACGTTATCACCAAAGGTTGTCATCATCGTAACATTACTACGATTTTTATTGTTCAAAATCTCTTTCCACCGGGAAAACATTCACGCACCATTTCTCTAAACACTCACTACATTGTTGCGTTCAAAAACCCTAGAGATTCATTAGGAGTTTCAACGTTAGCAAGACAAGCTTTTCCAGACGGAATAAAGTATGTTATGGGAAGTTTTGAGGATGCTGTGAAGGACAGATATGGTTATTTACTGTTTGATTTACACCCCTCGAGTGCGCGTGAAATGCATCTTCGAACGTCTATCTTTCCTGATGAACAACAAGTTACATATGTTAAGGGAATATAAACTGATGTTTCATTCGATTTTAATCATTTGACGATGTCTCTTCGTCTGAGAAACAACGCGGATTTTCTGCGCGTGTTGGCTAAAGCAAACCCTAAATTACGTCGTGCTATTCTGGAGTGTTGTAATAGTGAGTTGATAAAAGCAATCTGTGAAGTGACTCTGAACGTTTTAAGGGGAGTGGTTCCTCTCAGTACCAAGGAAGCGGAAAAACTTTTAAGTTTGGTATTCTGTTTAAAAACGTCATAAGAAAATTCGTTTGGTATTCGTTTAAAAACGTCATAAGAAAATTCTACGAGCATTATCGGATCGAAAACTATCGTTGAAGAAAAAGAAAGAACAATTGAACCAGACGGGAGGCAGCTTCTTACCATTTCTGTTACCACCGGTTCTATCTGCTCTGACTAGTCTTCTTACAAAATGAAGCACAGTAGAAAGATGTTTCTAATTCCGGAAGAATTGATGACATTAATTCAGGATAAAACTGAAATTCAAACTTCACCGCTAATCAAGTCGATGAGTCATCTTTATCAACAAATGAATGGTATTGTTGACAATGTACAACTACCAACAGAAGCAAAAGTCAAAAACCACGATCAAATCTTTCAAAGATATTTGAACTTACAGCAACAACAAGAAAACCACATACCCACGGTGAGGGTACAGTCAACCTTAGACGCTGAACCACAGGAAACCCAAACACAAGAACCACCTGTTCAACCTGTTTCAGATGCAGAAATTTTGGGAACAATTCCCAAAAAATATATAACACAGGCAGAGGGACTGTTACGATGGATGAGAAAATCCCCAGGCGCTGTTGAGTGGGATAATAAGGGTGTGGTGACCTTAGAAGGAAAACCTATTGAAGGCTCGAGTATTTCTGATTTGATTAATGATACTGTGAGAGCAAGAATTGGGTTCACACCTAACGAGTGTGACTTGCTTCGCGACGTTCTGATTGTTACACATTTTTTCCACCTTTTTCTATCAGTCGATTTAATCTTTTATCGCTAGCGGTAAGTCATTATAATTTTTCTGATATATTTGTAGGTTTCTTTTTGTTATTTGAGCAGGAGTTCGACGTTTTCTTCAATGGAGGGTGTGCCCAAGGTTCTTATTTTAGGGCATTCATTTGTGAAAAGATTGAAGTGTGACTTATTGCGAAAATTCCATAGTCGAACTTCTGTTTCATTTGGGCTCCAGGGTACGGCTTTGGTTCACCTGCACGGCGTTGGCGGTCGGACAATTAAAAAAATACATCTTCACGACTTGCACGTTATACGCGAGTTACGTCCCGACATTGTTATATTGGAGGTGGGAACCAATGATCTTTCTTTCTTACCTCCGGAGGTTGTGGGATCGGCTTTAGAAGAGCTCGTAGTAACTCTCAAAACCGTATATTCTGTCTCGGTTGTATGTGTATGCCACGTCATTCCACGAGGTCTCTCCACGCCACACCCCTTTTCCTTCCGCGAACAAACTAAGGTACTACAACAATACCTTGAAGTGGTTTAAGACCCTTTAAACGGTGTGTTTTGTTGGAGCCATCGGGTTTTTTCTAGGCCCGACAAACGTCTTTATTTAAAGGATGGAGTTCATTTAAACTCCAAGGGTCAGTACTATTTGTACCGCAGCTATCGTTGCGCGGTATTTAAGGCATTAAGTATGCTATAGATATTATTAAACACAAAATGGCAAATGTGTTCTAATATATCAATCTGTATCATCGTATATGAATGTGGTTACATTCACGTTTTTGTGTAATTGAAGGTTTGACCTTCACGTGATATGTGGTTTTGGAGATAACATTGCTGACGATAGCTCATGCAATCTGTAGGCTGGTAGCCTGCACGTTTTATCAGTTTTGTTTAGTTATGAGAATGATCGACCTTTACATCTTTATCTCACTTTTGAAGGTGGTTATTTTCACGTTCGTGTTTTGAGGATTATGCCACAATCGCGTCGTTAATATGTCGACAAGGCTTATTCCTTAACCATTTGATCATTTGCCACTGGTACGACAATTGTGACCCTTTCCGAGGCCTATGTTTGTTTTTCCTGCCTCTGGTTTATTTTTTCTAGGGATAAAATCATGCCACCCAAGCGATCACAACGCACATCAAAGAACCGCCGCCCTTCGACAGCACGAACAAGCCTCGAATCTCGCTCTAAACGCCCACGCGTTGACCCTGATACAATCTCTACGCCATTAGCACCCGAGGCCCTCGAAGCTATCGTAACGGCAGTAACGACGCGGATACAAGAAAATTTGCCCACGCTAGGAATACCTTCTCCCACTCAGTCCTCAACCGGATTGGTAGAACAACAAGCCCAGTCTCCACCTGACGTTCCTGCTGCGCTTACGCTCATCGATGATCCGTCCTCAGGTGAGCCGGCTAACCCATTCGTGTCGTCCGTACTCCCCATTGACTCGCGCGTTAGTGACAAAACGCGCGACAAGAAATGGAGTAATAAGTTCATTGATTTCGGGATTTTGTTATCGAATCCAGTAAAGCAAGACCGCTTTAAGCTGAGCATTCAAACGGATAATCCCACAGACACGCCGGCGCTGTCTCTTGTGCCATCCGAAAAAGCGCGAGGCATTAATAACATTGATACATGGCTGACCGCATTTCACATTTTTGTCGGCGTTTATACTATGAAATTCCCCCAGGAGGCGTCGCACCTAATAAAATATTGCTCAATCATTCGAGATTTGGCAGCTAGGGGTTGTGATTGGCGTTTTTACGACATGAATTTCCGTTGCATGCGTGAAAACCAGGTTAAGTCTCTCCCGTGGGAATCCATTCATAGCGAGCTATGGCTTCGTGCACACACGGTGCGATCTGTACGACCAGCTAACCATACTAATAATGCATCGTCGTTATCTACAGTTCATTTCGAGATCCCCCGGGATTTTGTTTTCGTTTCCATCGGGGTTACAATTGCCGGAGGAACTGCCGTTTTAACCATTCATGTTTTAAATGCAATGGCGAACACGCAGCACTGAATTGTAATTTTCGTTCCCGAGGTAATAACGCCAACAAGCAGCCTCTGCCTGCCAAGTCTCCAAAAACTACCCACACCAGTACTAGTGGATAGATTGATCCCACTTTTAGACGGGTATACCCATTCAACTGTACAATTTCTACAATCGGGTTTTCGTGACGGTTTCCCAATTCATTATCAAGGTACTTTAAGTGACATTCATGCAAAAAATCTTACTTCAGCGCTAGAGCACCCCCACGTGGTTGATGCATCATTACAAAAGGAGTTGGCCGCCGATCGAATAGCTGGCCCTTTCACGTCGCCTCCTTTTCAAAAATTTCGAGTGTCGCCTCTTGGACTCGTTCCTAAAAAGGTTCCCGGGGAATTTCGTTTAATACAACATTTATGCTATCCCAAAGGGTTGTCCATCAATGATGGAATTCACGCCGATCACACAACTGTGTCCTATGCGACTATTGATGATGCAATCAATTGTATTAAGCAACTGGGTCACGGGTGTTTCTTAGCGAAAACAGATATAAAAAGCGCTTTTCGGATAATTCCCATCAATCCGTCGGACTATAATTTGCTTGGGATGAAATGGAAAGGAAAGTTTTATTACGACTGATGTATGCCTATGGGTTGCTCTAGCTCCTGTAAGACCTTCGAAACTTTGAGCAGTGCAGTTGAGTGGATTGCCCGTCAAAAGCTTAAAATCGATTTAATCATTCACTTATTAGACGACTTTCTTATATTGGCGCCAACTTTCGAACTATGCAAACAACAACTCGGCATTTTCACCCACTTGTGTTCTTACCTAGGGATTCCCATAGCACCAGAAAAAACTCATGGGCCATCAAGGGTTCTATCATTTGCGGGTATTGAGCTTGACTCTATTCAAATGGAAGCAAGACTTCCAGAGGATAAGGTCAAAAAATGTACTAGCTTGATCTCACAGTTCCTTCAAAGGAAAAAAGTCACGCTACGTGAGCTCCAACATCGCGCAGAATGCTATTGTTTTCAGGGACATTTACTTACGGTGCTAAATTATTCACACTAGTCATAAATATGAATAAATCAGTGTGAATAAAGGTTGTGATTGGCTGTTTTTGAATAGTTCTTCCGACAAAGCTACAGGCAATTACGGACACAGGGTTTCAGAATTCAATACCAAAATCCACCTATTATTGTCTTATACGCTTATTGTTTTCGTGCGTGTCAAAATGTTATGATACAACAATAAGAAAAATTCGCAAGTCTACACCAACTATAAAGAAATTTTAAACTAATAATTTTCACTCAGCACATTTTGTTCGAATTTGATATTAAACATTCTCAATGACAAACGGCGCACAAAGCTATATGAGTAGTTTGAGCGCTCTTACAGGAATTTTTCTAGCTAAATGGCGCGTTTACATATGATAGGCCAAACTTATATCAAATGAAACTTTAAATTGTGTAGTTTGTTTATGTTTGTGACTTTTTTGATACGTTTATTAAACCAGACTTGTTTAATTTAAGCAAAATAACATTCAAAATGACCTTCTCACAAACTCGAAACATGAAGCCGACAACTCGAGTTCAAATGAATTGTATAAAGTTCGTTTCTTTTCCAATCTTAATGAAACTTATATCAAATGGAAACTTAAAATTTGTAGTTTGTTTACTTGTGACTTTTTTTGATGCGTTCATAAACCAAATTTGTTTGAAAGCAAAAAACCCTCATAATTTCACAAACTCGAAATGTGAACATGGTGAAGCCGCCGACAACTGAAGCTTGAATTAGTTGTTTTTCAAATTTATTTCTTTTCCAATCTCAATGAAGCTTATATCAAATGAAACCTTAAAATGTGTAGTTTGTTTGTTTGTGACTTTTTTAAATAGCCTTCTCATAAACTCAAAAACTATAGCTGACAACTCAAATTCGAATGAGTTGTTTAAAATTCATTTTTGTGACATTTGCAGCTTCAAACCAACTTTCGATTTCAGCTTTCCGAAATAAATAATTATTAACTCAGATTAATTAATCTTGATCTTCACTATCAATACGTTGAGTTAATTACGCAAATCGCTGAAGAAAAAAAAAATATCACTAGAAACCGACGTACAGCAGTTTGTAGAATGAAAACATAGATGTAGTTTACTTGACGTATAAACGAAAATGAATTGATTTGGAACGACTTCAAAATATCACAAGTTGGGTGCTAATCCAACCAAACAAAAGGCCAATTAACTAAATAATCTGTACGGTAACTACAAAGAAACATCGACCGTAGCAAGTTATGAAAATAACTAGCTTAAATATTCAGATTAAAAAAGAGAAACTTTCTAAACGTCAAAATAATACCAAAAAATGTGGAAAATGTTCACCAAAACAAGATCTTTTGAATGCACCATGTTCATTTTTTTGTTTCTTTGTGTATTCTCAAAAAAAACTGTGTTGAATATATGTGAATATTGGTTTACATACAAATTAGCACTGAAATTGCCCTTTTTTGAAGATGAAAAAGAGAAATGTTTGAAAACAAATTTTCCCAACTTACAGGGTGCAAACGATAGATAAATATCTCATCTTTAATTTGCACCATGTTCATTTTTTTAGTTATTTGTCGAAAACAGTGTAAACCAGGTTTTACATAGCAAGGTCTGACCATTTTAAGCACTTTTCTTTGTAAATGCGACTAGATAGCTCATTAACGGCTCATTAACTACGCTGTCGGCGTTTTGAATCTGGCGCCAGAACAATAGAAAAGTCCCGTATGTGTCCCTGTATTCTGCGCGATGTCCCTTCTCGGCCTACTTAATTTTGCGTGTACCATCGTTAAGCCGGGTCGTGCCTTTTTGAGGCGCTTAATTGACTTAACCATAGGTATTAGATCTCCCACACATTTTATTCGTATCAATACCTCTGTTAAAGCTGATTTGAAGATTTGGCTATCCTTTTTATCACAATTTAATGGAAGATCTTTCTTTTTGAACGAACAATGGCTTAATTCCCGCAAGTTAAATCTATTTACTGACGCTTCCGGTGCCTTAGGCTTCGGAGCTATTTTTGGTAATCACTGGTGTTATGGGAAGTGGCCCGCTCATTGGGCGTATTCAAATATTGCTATATTAGAATTTTATCCGATAGTGTTAAGTCTGTTCCTGTGGGGTCACGAAATGAAGAACAATTCTATCTTGTTTTTTACTGACAATGAAAGTCTTGTGTATGTCATCAACAAGCAATCTTGTCGTGATAAGTGGCTGATGATTTTTGTGCGTCAGCTAGTCTTGACTTGTTTATCTAACAATATTCTTTTTAGAGCTAGACATGTCGCGGGATCACGCAATTATTTAGCAGACGCATTATCTCGCCTACAGGTCCAGACTTTTCATCGGTTGGCCCCTTCTTCCTATGCCCATGGACATTCCATCTCACCTGCAGCCTCAGAATTGGCAAATATAGTGTCTCAACTCATCAAATCAAGTCTTCAGCCTTCTTCTCGGCCTATTTATAAGCGCTCATGGAGTCTTTTTTATCAGTTTTTTCACACAACCTTCCCAGGGGTCACAGTCCATCTTCCCATCTCAGTTCCACATTTGGCCCTCTTTATTGCCTTTCTTTTCGATCGCAATTATGCGGCCTCCACAGTCAACACATACATATCAGCTATTAGCTATTCACACAAGCTTCTTTCTCACCCCGACCCCATTAAGGCTTATTTTATTGTCCAAATGCTCAGAGGTTTCAGCAAACTTGGCTCTCGAGTAGACGCTCGTTTACCTATTACGCTACCAATCTTGCATAGAATACTTGCCATATCACACGAATTATCGCTGTCGGTTTACGAACTGTGTTTATTTCAGGCTATATGTTCGCTTGGCTTTCATGCTTTCTTACGCGTAGGCGAGATGGCTATTACTAATAATAACGATACTTCCGTTCTGACTATAGATAACATCACTAAGCTAGTTAACGCTAATAACCATGTTGTCTCTTTAAAGGTCACATTCCTGAACTATAAACACAGTTACAATCAACGTCCTTTCTCCATTATTATCACGCGCCAATCTTCGTTCTGTCCCGTAGAAATTATCCTGGATTATTTAACACGGAGAGCCAACTTGCATGGACCTTTGTTTATTATGGACGGGGCTCCTGTGTCTCGGACATACTTTTGTAATATTCTTTCAAGAGCTATACAACGTTGTGGGCTGAGTCCTGCCCGCTACAAGGGTCATAGTTTTAGGATAGGTGCCGCGACACATGCAGCTGAGAAAGGGATGTCCGATGCGCAAATTCGTGTCCTTGGTAGATGGAAATCTAGTGCATTTTTACGTTACATACGTATGTCATCAATATCTACCGCTTAGGAGGGCTGTTAGGCAAGGGCGAACAGCTCTCCTATAACTGAGTACTACATGCTAAATGAGTTATACGATAATTCGATATGTTCATTGACTGACAGGCAAGGGCGGTCAGAAATTCAACCAATTTTTTCTTACTTACCATTTAAGTAATATGTTCGATAGCAGTTGAGTGCCTGACAGGCAAGGGCGGTCAGATATTCAACCACTTAATTTGTTTAATTGTTTTGTTCATTCCGAGATATTTTAGACAAGTGACAGGCAAGGGCGGTCACGCAATCTAACTATTTTGCAACCCTTTTTAACCAGTTCTGTATTTCTCTCGGGTGGGGCAGCATCATTTACACGATGCTTTTGGCGTTTTATTTGCCCTGCACCTTTAACTGGGCAATATTTTTGATTAACGATTAAGATTAATGCCTTGTAAAAAGGAATTTTAATTTGCATTATATTAAAGGCGGCTTTGGGGATTTTTCCCCATAGCCATTTAACTCAAACCGAGTGTTATTGTTCATTTTTGCAGCCCAGTTAAACAAGCTCGAGAAACACAGTACTGGATTACAGAGGGTGTTGTTATTGCCATGAAGGGATAAAAACATAAATGAATGGTATTGTTGACAATGTACAACTACCAACAGAAGCAAAAGTCAAAAACCACGATCAAATCTTTCAAAGATATTTAAACTTACAGCAACAACAAGAAAACCACATACATACATACACATGAGGGTACAGTCAACCTTAGACGCTGAACCACAGGAAACCCAAGCACAAGAACCACCTGTTCAACCTGTTTCAGATGCAGAAATTTTGGGAACAATTCCCAAAAAATATAAAACACAGGCAGAGGGACTGTTACGATGGATGAGAAAATCCCCAGGCGCTGTTGAGTGGGATAATAAGGGTGTGGTGACCTTAGAAGGAAAACCTATTGAAGGCTCGAGTATTTCTGATTTGATTAATGATACTGTGAGAGCAAGAATTGGGTTCACACCAAAGGGAAGAAATGATTTTACTCAAATATTAGCAAAGCTCAACACACCAGAGGATTTCGTTCGCAACGATAATCGAAGAAAATTGATGACATTTCTCAAAGCGGGTGGACGACCACCACCTACCACCCCTGAGGTCGGTGAAACTATAAGACAACCCACTCCTCCTACAGTACTGAGAAAACAAAAGAGACTATCACCTGGTTTGCAAATGAAAAGAGCAAGCAAGGACAAAAAGAACATTAAACTGGATTGACTATTAGTTGAATATGCATGTATTAGTGGAAAAAATTAAATAAAACGTGAGATGTAAAACAACTGTTTATTTACTGTTAAATCAATTTTGTTACAAATTCATAAACTGATACATCATTTTTTGTTTTGTTTGAACTAAAAAGATTTATAATTTGTTTCATATGAACACCACGAACGCGATGCATGAGATAAAATATGCAGTACTGTCCACAAACTGTAGTGTTTACACTTTGTAATTCTCTTTGGTTATAAATCCAATTATCACAGTTTTTATCTAAGAATAATGAAAATTTCTTGCTGTAAAAGTCAGGTTCTCTTCCAAAACTATCAAAAAACTCTCCTTGTTCTGGTGAAGATAAATAGATTGCAAGGCAGTGTTTTCCTGGTTTAGTATCGGGGTCAGAATTGATGATTATTCCATAAGGGTACGCTTCAACTTCTTTAGGTAGTTGGTTCTCTGCAAAAACACCTCCAAACTTTTTCCATGTGATTGAATCTTTTTTTATAACGTTTCGTATCTGTTCGGTATTCCATCATCAGTATTCAAATGTCACGTGACGAGAATAGTCGATTTCATAAATTGCTTCAAACTCTCCGTACACAATCAGGTTAACAGCAGCTCTAAGTGCTTTATTAAACTGTATTTCTAGAGAAAGGTTTCCTCTCTGTTTCTGGTTGAAATGAGCAGACGAACTGCATAGATCGGGGGTTAAATCCATTGCCACTAACGAAAAACCACGGTTAATATAAAAATTAGGTAAACCTAATAGCGGAGCTCCGATATGATGAAATGAATTATTTATTCAATCATTCATTCATTCATTTGTTCATTCACTATCAATTATCAAATTGTTGATCAATTAATCAATCAAAATGACTATTGATAAAAAAGTAAACAAATAAATGAATTAATCCATTCAAATAATCATGAAAAGAAAATAACATAGAAAAAAAAGTGAGAATAATTTTCTCTTTTTTTTCTTTTTTTTTCTTTTTTTTTTTGCTATGTTATTTTCTTTTTATGATCAAATAATCATATAATCAACTGAAATATTCAAATCTTTATGCATGCGACAACATTTTATTATACGCAAGAAATATGTACAAAAATGCGAAAAATTAACTAAATATCCGACCCTATTTTTGTCTTCCTTTATGTTGTTATGCAAGGTAAAAATAGCACCTGTCAATTAAAATTGATTGTCCAATGAGAAGTTAGAAGAGCACTAACTGGCTTCTTTGAGTTGTAAACAAATCCCCGCGCGATTCTCTCTTTACGCTCTTTCTACTTTCCCGTTTGCAAAAATGTTATCAAAATCAACAAAACTTTCACTTTTCTGGTGAAATGTGTAATTAATTACTTATTGGTAATCTAGCTATCGAAAACGGTTGTGCATTTTTAATTATCAAATGTGAATACTACGTAACTCTTTAAAAAATAGTTAGTATGAACTTTTGAAATTTTAACTTGCAGATGAGTACACTGACGAATTCACACAAGCGTTTTATTGCATTCAATAACAAATCAAAGAATTACAAGAATCAAATAAAAAAAAACAACACACACACACTTATATAAACAACTCAACGACGGTGAAATATCTTACAAAAAGAAGTAAATATAAATATTGCAAGCTGCTTTCATGTGGATGGTAAAAAAGAAATTCATTAAAGATCGTCAAAAAATGTAAACATACCGGCGCCACGTTTCTTGTCCTGTACTGTCACTTTTCCACTGAACTTTTTGTCCTCAGTTCTGATTACAATAAAATTGTTCATGTTTTTAGAATTTCAAAAGTGGCAAAAAACATTTGCACGGCCTCTAAAAAGTTTACAAAGTTCAATTGAACGGCGATGGCAAGCTCTTGTTGCTCGATCACACATTGTGCTAAATTTGCATTTCCATCCACTCCCTGAACTGGCAGTTCTACTTTTTTGACAAACATCTTGTATGAATATTATTTTGTCGTGAATAGTTGAAAAATCTGCATTGATCCTAAAGCTCTCCGTGTTATGAATATCCCGTAAAAATTGCTGAATGAACAGAGTGAAATTATCTTCGTGAGTCGTGTTCGTCTTGCTGTTTACCTCTTTTGAATTGCTGCAAATGCAGCGCGTATTTGTTTTTTTTTATGAAAGTTTTGTCGCCGTCGATTTTACTTTTACAAGTAGACTAGTTGATAAGTTGATAATGACTGGCAAACACCACGAAGAATCCATGGAGAATACGGCCTTTCTGCCATCTGACAAACTTGTGAAATAAACTCTTCCAGAAAATACGACTTGAAAAATCTCCACCTTTGAATGACTTTTGAATGAATTATGACAGCTCTGCATGACTGCACATTTGGATGGTTAAAAACAGCGCCATGAGCGACTTTTACCCATTTTGTCAGTGAAAATATTTTGAAGTAGCTTTTCATCGTTGAATCGTAGTTATTTTTCTTTTTCACACCGCGGTCTTTGTTTCTCTTTCTCAGTCAAATCTCCTCAAGCCGTCAGCTTAGCTTTACCATTTTCATGCTCTTTGTCCAGTGTAGAAATACATTTTGTAGAAAAATTTCAGTGAACTACATCAAACTGCAAAAATAATGAATGTTTTGGCGCCGACTAAAACTGGTCAGCAAATTTGCGCGTGAGTGTACACGGACGTACGTATGTATGTATGTATGTATGTATGTATGTACGTACGTACGTTGTACGAATTTCTGGGCTTCCTGTGGTCGATTTGAAATGAGCTCGATGGTTTACCATATTTTCTTAATTATGGTGCTCCGCTTGCGCGGGCCTTCGGCCCGCGCGGAGCTCCGCTATAATCTTTCCTGTCAATGTCCAAGCCACTGTCTGAGTATAATCTTCCGCTTCCCGAGAACAATGTTTGATAAGCTTCCATGAAGTTGGTTTCTTTAACGTCACTCAACTTCAATGATAAGGGTTTGAATGGAATTTGTTCCCCGTCTACAGTAAGACTGATTGTAGTTGCCTTGTATAATTTGAAATTGTAAGGGTTTTTTATGTAACTTCCGTTGAACGCTGTACTATCGACCATACCCAGAACAATTCGTTTAGGTATTAATCCGTTAAATAGATCTCCCTTGTGGATTGATGGTACTCCTGATGGTATGGTGTACGTTTTACAGTCAACGCGTCTTATGGGGTATTTCGCTGTTTCTCCTTTCTTCAACTGTTGAATGTGTTGCATTTGAACGGTTGAACTAACATTAACAGATCGTAATTTCAAGTTTGCACTCTGTATACTAATCTTATAGTTAGGGTTGGTTTCTCCTGACATTAATATAAATTCTGGTGTGTTTAGTGTGAGCTTGAAAGTGATGTTTACATGATTGAGCAGTAAACGGTCAGTAAATAGTGCATCTATGTGTAGAGGTCCCCAGAGATCAACTATGTAACTTTCTTTAGTAAATGAATATCGCGTTTTCAATCCTTCATTAGTCCCATCACCTGTGCAGTCTGTCGCATCCATCGATCCAGCAGTATCTTTATAGTAGAGACCACCTGTAAGTTGAGATTTCTGTGCAGCTGGACCGTAGTTTAACAGTGTCTCAAACATACTTTTGAAACTGTAAGTACCAGTTGATTGAGTTAACTGAATACCATTCAAGTAAAGGTCAGCTTGTTTAATCAAACTGTGTAGAGTGTTGTTTATTGGTGCGGTTTTTTCGTCTCCTGTTAGGTTTTCTCCATTTCCCTTTGTAACTTTCAACTTGATGAAAATCATTGTTTTTGAAAGGTCAATGTATTTATCTCCACCCGGAATTGAAAATTCAAATTGACTTGAGGAAGATGTAATCGCTGTCACAGGTTGATAATCAATCCATTGTCCTTTTTCTTCAACAACTTGCGTTGCAGGAACTGTAAATAAGTCCTCTACTTCACTTTTGCTGCAAGTTTCTGAGTGAGGGTGAACGAATGCCATGTTCAATGTCCAAAGATATCGTTATACTTAGGAGGAGCAATCCTAGCTCTTTTCGCCTTGAAGGTTGATGAAGAACTGGTTGATTTCTTTGGTGGTTTGCGTTTTGTACTCTTTGCTTTTGTTTTACGTTTAGTTCCGTTTCCGGTTTGTGCTGTTATATTATCAATCGCTTGATCAGCTAGTTTTCTTGCACTCTGTCTCACTCTTGCCTTAGCTGAATTTTTAAGATTTTCCCCAGCTAGAACATCTTGCATAATATTCGCTCCTGTATTCAGTGCAGCTTTAGCAACTGTTTTCACACTTTTTTGTAAGAAGGGTAATGCCCTTCGTGCAAGAGATTGAAAGAATGAGCCCAACCCATAACCAACTTGATGTCCAAATCCTCTCTGAAATCGACCTCCACGAAAAACAACCATTTGTCCTCCTTTTTGTTTAACCATTTTATATCAAGTAAGGTGAGTGACGCGGACGAAATGTTAATGTTATCAGTACGCGACCACGTTGAAATAAAACTCTTTGCCCTTTGTCGTCCGTTATAAGTATTTCGATGGTTTCAAATTCTTTCTTTGCCAGCGGTACAAATTGCGGACTGTTATAATTCAATGTTATAACCTCTCCGTCTTTTCCTTTCGCCGGTACTGCCTGTAGTAACGGTGCTCTGATATCACCCACTATTTGCCCATCAATTATATCGAGGTAAAGAAATAATGATTGAAATCCAGCATTCAGATCACAAACAAAGGGTGATGTCATATCTTTATCAATGATAATGTTCTTATATTCAAACCCTAAGAGTAAAGCCAGATGTTTTTCGAAAGATATTCGACATTTTCCAGTTAAACGAAACTGAACTTTCTCCGATACTTCTTTAAATTCAATCACAATATGTTGAACACCCAATGATTTTAAAGTCTTTGAAATAGCTTTTACTACTTCTTTTCCACTGTTATAATATCCTTCACTGATTCTTGCAGCTAAAAACGCTCCTTGACCATTGTCGTAAAAGAATGTTCGTTTACCATCATTGATGGTATACCATGAATGAGGAAATGTTATACTTGAGAGTCCAACCTCCCATTCTCCACTCAAATTAATATTTTCTGGTAGCTTCACTTTAAAGTTTGATAGAGTGTTATCTGGGAAAATGTTCATCGAGCTATTACTGAGGAGAGTCATATGAAACTGACTACCCATCGTGAAGAACAGATAGTAAATGACAAAACGAGATGTGATTAATATATTTATTTAAAAAATACAAACAATACAATTCCATCACTCCATATCGCGACTTGATATCCAACTGTTATACTTTGCTGGGTAACCGAGCCACTTCACAAAATATTCTAATTCTTTTCCTTTCTTTCGTTTTTTCAATATTTTTTCAATTTTATACGTTTGCTCATCACCACGTGTAATAACCCGTTGAAGTTCTTGTTCATAAAATGTTCCCTCCAACTCATCTCCGTCATATTCTTTGAGTTTATACACGGGTGGATTCCTGGGAATCCTTTTAGAAATGGTAAATAATTCTTCACTCCAGTTAGGTAAATAACCTTTATCAAATAGTTTCTTTCGTTTTGAGATGCGCACAGCATCTCCAAGTTTAAAAGCATATCCACGTTTTGGGGGTTGATTTGCATATAAAGTCATCCATACATTTTTTTCATTGTTTTTGTTAACAGATGATGGGGATCGTTTTATACTTCTATGATATGAGTTGTTATAAGAATTGAGCAAGTCATCTAACACATCTATATATGTCAATGTTCCCTTCCATGTAAAATATCGATACATCCGCTGCTTTAAAGTACGATTAAACCGTTCCACCACGCTTGCCTTGGTCCCGTTAAACGTGTGATAAAATCCAATCCCTTTCTCTTTTAAGAACGATTGAAATTTCTTATTGATAAACTCACTTCCTCTATCAGTATGTATCTTTTCTGGTTTGCGCCCTGACTTTTTCAAGATCTCTTTAAAAGCCTCTAGTAAAGAATCTGCTGATTTGTTTTTCAGTGGTTCAACATATGCTTGTTTAGAGAGAACATCTATGCATGTCACTAGATATTTAAAGTTGTTGTTGTATTTTTTCAGAGACTGTAAATCAATCAGATCTATCTCCCACAGAGAATGGATAGATTTTGCAAAAACACGGTTTCTTCTAAAATGTTTAGTTACTGGTCTATGTAGAGAGTAAACACGTTGAACTCTTAGCCATTCTTGAACTCCTTTCCTTGTCACTTCACTGTTCTTCTTTTTTGCAGCATTAGAAAGGGAATCGACGCTGCCTAGAGACTTCCTTCTTGACTTAGCTTGTAATACAGATTCTCTAGATTTTTCTCCATCGATTTGAGAATTTTGAACTACCACTTTACCCCCACAACATGCTAAAACACAGTGAATTTTACGAAAGATATTCTGAAGTCTGACGTTAGGTAGAGAACTGAAGCACCCCATGTCTTCACTCGTGTAAGGGTAGGAGACAAATAAAACAATCTTTTTAAAGTGCAATAATTTATTAGATTAATCTCCTTATATATATATATGTATGTCTCGATACAATAACATTTATCTAACGCCTTAAGTAGTCGAGAAGCCAAAAGAACAACTCACTATCAAATTGTCCTTCATTGTTCATAGCATCACACATATTACTTATAACGTTAAACATTTTCTCTTCTGCATCTTCAGCATTCAACATTTCTTCCCACAGTTTGCATGCGGTGTGCGCTGAGATGTTTCTAAGATTATGAATGAATGACTCCCATTCTGACGTCATTGGTATGTCAGACGATATAGTCAGTTGTCTGCAAACTTCTATGAGTATGTCAAAAGGTATTTCATTCTTGATACCATAATAGTAGTCGTCAAAGATCTCATATTCATCCTTGCAGCACTCATGGTCACGTTGACTGCTCCAATTCTTTTCACAGCCTTCACATACAAGCTTTCTGTAAATTTCTCGCTTGCACAGTTCCACATACCAATACATAAGGAAACGTCTGAGTTTCACCCGAGTAACCTGTTCAACTTCATCAGTCACTCTCATGGTGAGGGTGTTCTCTCCGCAAGTGATGATTGTAGCCATATTCCTCTATGAACTGTATTCGCTCGTCAATGTACCAGAATGGTGACTGGTAGTCTCTTATCCAACAGTAGATGAGTGGTATGATGATCAGAAACATTTGAAATAAATCCGTTTAGAAAGATCTTTATAAACTCTCATGATTACACCATCATTCTAAAAATAGATCTTGTTTAAATGACGTTAGATTCTAAAAATAGATCCCTGTATTAAGATTACGTCATATGAATGACATGATTTCTAAAAATAGAAACGAATGACATCAATTCTAAAAATAGGATTACATCATCAAACAAAAATACCGGTGAGCTCATCAAAAAATTCGTCGGGAAAAAAACGCGCGAAAATGACGTCATCGTTCCGATCGGGAAATCCCCCTCGCACCGACGGCACCGACTGCACTTGATGTTGAACTCTCAATGCCCTACTACTAATAAATAAATGAGAAGTAAGGGATAATTTTCTCATTCCATTGACTATTTTATTTTATTTTCCTGATCAAGAAATCATATAATCAATTGAAATATTCAAATCTTTATACATGAGACAACATTTTATTATACGCAAGAAATATGCGCAAAAATGAAAATATATCCGACCGTATTTTGTTAGTAACAGTCTTCCTTTATGTTATGCATGGTAAAAATAGCACTTGTCAATTAACATTGATTATCCAATGAGAAGTTAGAAAAGCACTATCATGGCTTCTTTGAGTTGTGTAAACAAATCCCCGCGCCCTTCTAGCTTTACGCTTTTTTACATTTGAAAAGATGTTATAAAAATCGACAAAAATTTCACTTTTCTGGTGAACTGTGTAATAAATAACTTATTGGTAATCTAGCTATCTATAAATACGGCTGTGCATTTTTAGTTATCAAATGTGAATACTTCGTAATTCGTTTTAAAACAATATAGATATACAAATAATCAAATTAAAAACAACAACAACAACAACAAAACACATAAAGATCTCAGTGATGGAGAAATATCTTACAACATAATTAAATAGATTGTAGGAATTATTGCAAACTGCTTTCATATGGATGGCAAAAAAAAACAATTTAAATTAATTAAAGCAAGATCGACAAAAAAATGTAAACATACCGGCGCCACGTTTCTTGTCCTGCACTGTCACTTTAGCACTGAAATTTTTGTTCTCAGTTCTGATTGCAATAAGCTAGTTCATGTCTTTAGAATTTTGAAAGTGCTATTTTTTCACCCCCTCTAAAAAGTTCACATTGTGCTAATTTTGCATTTCCATCCACTCCCTGATCTGGCAGTCCTACTTTGTTGACAAACATCGAGTAAGTTTTTTTTGTTGTCAATAGTTGGTAAATCTGCATTGCTCCTAAAACTCGTGTTATGAATTGCCCGTAAAAAATTGATGAATGAGCAGAGTGAAATTATCTTCGTAAGTAGTGTTCGTCTTGCTTTTCACCTCTTTTGAATTGCTGCAAATGCAGCGCATAATTGTTAATTTGTTTTTTGCTTTAAACTTTTTGTCGCCGTCGATTTTACTTTTAAAAGTAGACTAGTCGATAAGTAATGATTGAAAACGCCACAAAGAATCCACGGCCTTTTTTACCATCTGACAAACGTGTCAAATAAACTCTTGCAGAAAATACAACTTTTAAAATCTCCAGCTTTGAATGACTTCTAAGTATCAAATAAAATGTTAACAGCTCTGATGACTGCACATTTCAATAGTTAAAAACAGCGCCACGAGCGACTTTTTCCCATTTTGTCAGTGATACCGCCGACCAGTTTGATACCGCCGACCGGTTAGCTCAGTTGGTAGAGATTCGGACTACTGTGCGGGAGGTCACGGGTTCGTGCCCTGGCCGGACCAACACTCAGGGTCTTAAAATAATTGAGGAGAAGTTGCTGCCTTTGTTTCTCTATCTGCAAATGGTGAGATCTTCACGTCCTCTCGGATAACGACGTAAAATCGGAGGTCCCGTCTACTATATACTCTAATCCAATTGTGGACGTTAAAGAACCACTGAGGACGCAGGTACGACCATCCTCAGTGCCTGTACTTACTAACAACGGGGGCATAACCACTAACAATTATTCTATACACTCATGTTTGTAAACTGCATATATCAGTCCGTAAAGTCCCCCAAAGAACAATTGTAAACAGTAATTGAAAAGCCCCGAAGGGAATTACTGTATACCTCTACACAAGTCTACACAAGTCTACACAAGTCTACACAAGTCTAAGAAAATATTTTGAAGCTTTTCTTCGTCAAATCGTATTTTTTTTCTTTTTTCAATTCGGCGTCTTTGTTTCTCTTTCTCAGTCAAAACTCTTTTAGCCTGCAGCTTAACTTTATCATTTTCTTGCTCTTTGATAGTGTAGAAATACATTTTTGAAGAAAGTTTTCAGTAAACTGTAAGAAATTGATTGTGAATTTTGTCAAAGTTTTGGCGCCCACTAAAACTGGTCAGCAACTTCGCGCGCGATGGGCACGGACGGACAACGTACGTACGGACGCGCGGGCTTCCTGTGTCGGTCGACGAAAATTCAGCTCGATGGTTTACCATATTTTCTTAATTATGGTGCTCCGCTTGCGCGGGCCCGCGCGGAGCTCCGCTAAAATCCGATGTCCATGAAATGTTTTATAGCGTGCGAACCATTACAGTTACGATCATAAAGCATAATATATATTTCTTTAAAGCTTTTGATGTGACCCACTGATTATTTTTTAGTCAGTGTTTTATGATATTATACATCTTCTTTTCGTGGAGTTCCAGGAACACGTGATTACTGTACACAAACTAACAAATGGCATTGTTTAGAAGAAAGTCCGATCGCAAATCCCGTTTTCCGTGAACTTCGGGATGAATACCAAAAAATAATTATATAAAAAATAAGAATTCATAAAAAAAAAGTTTTATAAGTACCATTGCAATCTCCACTTTTTCAACTTTAAGAAAATGTATACGTATAGTAGTAAATATATTTCAATATGTAACTAAAAACTTACAAAATGTCTGACAATATCAAATTATATTTACACCTATCATAACGTGTGCGAGCAGGTATTCCCTTTTCATATCAATATTTACAAGTGAACGAACTGAGTATAATAGATTAAGGACATTTCCGGTATTATAGTGAAGGATTATATACCGTGCGCTATGTTTGGTCAACGCGCGTGCTTTATGAGAGCACACAGTACGGACACGTCAGCTATGTTTGACTTCTTGCTTCTGCTTTGTCAATTTGGATTATATAAAAAGAATAAAAAACTTGCTAGCTGTGCTTTATCGAGAAATAAAGCACTTGGGGATAGGCAGGAACACCGGAGAACACCGGAGAAGTGCGAGAAGCACTCCGCTACGCGTCGTGCTTGTCTAGCACTTCTCTCGTACTCTGCCTATCCCCGCGTGCTTTATTTCGCGATAAGGCACGCGCGCGCTTCTTTTATTCCTTCAATAAGGAACGCGTGCGCGTGCTTTATCGAGAAATAAAGCACGCGGGGATAGGCAGAACACGAGAGAAGTGTAGAGAAGCATGACGCATAGAAAATACAAATTGACAAAGTAGAAGTAAGAAGTCAAAAATAGCTGACGCGTGCGCGCTTTGCGTTCTCATAAAGCATGCGCGTTGAACAATCAGAGCGCTCGGTATATCATAGTTATTTTATAATTGAAAATGAAAAATGTCCAACTTTATGAAATCCTAATTGTAATATGTATTGACATATACAATATAAGATGCTCTTTGTTTTAAATTATCATGCGAAATGGATGAGAATATCATTGTCACTGTTTTACGGAGACGTTTAGATCGTTTTTTTTTTCGATTTCAGATAAAAAAAATTGAAAACATATGATTATTTTCTCTTATATTTGTGAAAATCAAGACACATTAATCATATATTACGATGAAACGTCTGTTTTCGTGGTACGTTGTTATTTGTGATGTTCTAGAGTCATACACCATGATCAAATTTTGATAATAGTGTTTACAGTCGATGAGTTTCTTTATCCAATGTTGCATCGCACCATCAGACACTGTTTCTTCTAGAGGGTACATGTAGTAGTACACTAATATAGGCCTTGAAGTCAGCCACACAATAAATAAATAAATAAACAAAAAAAATAAATAAATAGATAAATAAATAAATAAATAAATAAATAAATAACTAAATAAATAAATAAATAAATAAATAAATAAATAAATAAATAAAATAATAAATAAATAAATAAATAAATAAATAAATAAATAAATAAATAAATAAATAAATAAATAAATAAATAAATAAATAAATAAATAAATAAATAAATAAATAAATAAATAAATAAATAAATAAATAAATAAATAAATAAATAAATAAATAAATAAATAAATAAATAATGATACTATTAGAAAGAAGAAAAAAAACTTTGAGGATAATTAATATTTGGATTATTTGGATTTCTATTCTTTAGCACTAAAAGTGGAGGGGCTGCAGCCCCCGAGCCCCTCCCTACCCGCGGTCAATATCATTCTTGGTTTTATTGTGAGAAAATGTTATTTTTCTAAAATGTCTTTCACCTTTTGCAAGTCATCATAATTCTCAACTTTAAATTGAAAACAAAAAGTGTTTCATAATTCCTGTATAAAGTATATGTTTTCAGAACCATTAGTTTTCATTTCCGGTTTATAATTTAAAAACTGTATTTCCTCTATATAAATTCTTCATTTATAAAAACAACGCACAGTACCCTACACCTGGCCTTTGCCCTTTCTCTGGAATCCCCTAACATAGTTTTTGGCTTAAAAACATCATAAAAAGGACAGTTTTCTTGCTTAATCCTATTAGAGAAATTTTACTTCGGGTTCAAAATGGCCGTCATTTTGGAAAAACACTACAACTCCGCAAAATGAAACATTTTGGCGTGGCACTATATCAGATATTATTCTATACCTAAAAGCAATAATTATGCAAATTTTGGTGCTTTTGACAGAAAGTGAGCAATTCATGCACCTATCCGCCCCACTAAACTACTTGTGTGTGGTAGTATTTTAAATGTAAATTTTTCAACATTGATTTTCACGTACCTTCATTGAATATGATAGTATGTAAAATATATGCAAATTATTTACATACATTTTACAGTCAATATCTATTGATAATAGTATGTAAAACGTTTGTAAATTGTAACTATCTATTCTTTGAATATGACAATGTCTTTAAGAAGAAAGTTGTTTTTACATACATTTTACATACTACATTATACGTATAAATACTATACCATATTGTTTATAGTTGTGATCCGAATAGCGTCATTTGCGTCCGAGCAGAGCAGTTAGGAAAATTTAAGAATGTTTTACCCTCAATAAACTATATATCTTTTGTAAGCTTAAAGATCACATATTGCACATTCGTAATCGAAGAGATTCCTTAATAATTAGCATATTAACTTTTTTCTTCAAAGATCGACCACACAGTCTCGTAAAACATAATCTCCCTCAAAATTTTTACAGGCTGATAATTGTTTTCCTCTCTTGCCAAACTCATCTCTTTTCTTTTCGATTTGTTAATATTTTTTTGATTTTTCGGCTTTTTTTCTTTCTTTTCTTCCCCCACAAATTTTGAACTTTTTGCACGTTTTTCTTTATTTTTCCAACGAAAACATTTATTGAAAAAAAAAACTGAATGTTATACTAATTAAGATTGTAGAGTCTCATTGATTCCAAAATCGCAACATTTGGTGATTAAGAGAGCGGATCAGTAAATGTCGACCAGGGGTGCGCAAAATGATTTTTTCGAAAAATCCCAAAATATTCCTCAAGATAGCTTTCTATGAGTTATTGATGAAAAAAATATTAATAGGTTGGCTGGAGTTAATGTTTTGGCAAGTCCGAGCATTTTTAGTACAATGGCTTCCTAATGTCTCAACTACTGTCTAGAACCTGTATTGAATGAAAAACTAATAAAATAATAAATACGACGTCCAACAACAATTTGAGCATTTGTTCAAAATAACACATGTTTGAGCTTTAGGTTCTGTGCATTTGCGTAACTTTGCGTTTAAAACTCAATTTTTGACAGATTTTTGAGTCTTTTCATAATTATACTCAATTTTGACGATACTAAAATTCACTATTTTCGGAAGGTCGAAAAACAAATTGCTACATGCCTAAGTGAAATAATAGAACATTCTCTATAATAGTAACCATTTCTAGTTTACAAAAATGTAATAAAATTTTTGGGCCACTAAAACTACGATTTTTCAGCGCTCTCTAAAGTTTCCCTCTCGGGCGCATTATCAGTCACTTTGTTGCCGTCACGCAATAAACAAAGTCTACTCCGGAACGATGGAAAATTTCACTCAATTCATCCAAAATGATCAAATACCCTAAAATAGTAGTTCTCGACAATCTGTAGCTTCTTTCGTATTTAATCGAACTATTTTTGAGTTATTGTGACCATTTATTTGGTGATTAGTTGCTAATTCGTAATGCTTGTTTTGTTATCGTTCGACTATTGGCTGCCCTCGATCTTGTAGCGAAAAACGGTCGATTACACCTAATCCAATCTATCTGCTTTCATGATATAAAAAAGAAATGCACTTTTGTTGCAGAACATTTTAATGATATGTTTTATTACATACTTTTCTTTATTTAGCTGTTGTTAGATAAAATCGTTTTTTTTTTTCAGCGCTCTCCAAACATGTTCAAAGTTTCCCTCTCGGGCGCATAATCAGTCACATTGTTGCCGTCACGCAATAAACAAACTCATTTAAAATGCTAATTTGTTTTTGAAATAGTAATTCCATGTACTCTGTGCCTTTTAGAGAGATTTTATGACTAGTTATTGGCCGGGATTAGTTTCTGATTTCGCAATGTTTGTTTTGTTATCGTTCGACAAGGCTGCCATTATAAAAGTCAATTTAAACTAATAAAATATATTTGCTTTACATAAGAATAATATTTTAATTATTTTTGCTGTATTTAGCCGTGTTCAATATCATAAAATGTTTCCAGTACTGCTGAAGTTATTGCGATACACAAAAGTTCGTTGCTCTAGATCAGCATTTATCTAATATAATTGATAATACTTTATCCATGGCATTCTCTGCCATGCATTGAAATTAATAGATCAATGAATAAAACGTCAAAATACATACTTTATCGTCCATTACTTACCATTGTAGCCTGTGTACATCCGTTCGGACGCAATTATTTCTGTATCATAAGAATTTTTGTGCCCAGTGGCTCGATAGAGCCCAAGGCTCCTTACTATCATGCGCAGGTTTTTTTGATATTTTCCCACCAACATGCGAGACCACTTTCCAGCGATGTTTAAGTGAGTTCGCATTCAAGGAGGTCATTTTAGAGCGACAGAGTATACCGCCTGGGTTTCCGAGGATGAAAAGTACTGTGACTTATCAAAAACAAAATACACACAAATCAGTGAAATTTGAAGGAGTCAGTGGAATGCAATAATGAGCTGACGAATTCCACAATAACTACGTATTCTTTGCTTTTGAAATCACAAGGCGGTGAGTGGATTCTATTTTTTGGTTTATGGTTTCTGCGGCTCAAGCAAGTTTAATTCTTCAGCTACACAATGTGTTGCTTTAGAGAATAGTGAAAAAATATAAAAGGTCATTCAAAAACATCGAACATCTCAGATCAGTCCTTGGACACGGAAGCTCATCGGTCTTCTCCTTGCGAGAGCAGGTAAATTGCATGACAGCTTTACTTATGAAGTTTATAAAGCACAATAGCAAAAATAACATGCATCATAAGTATAAGTTGTGTGCTACACAAAATCTTACAGTATAACAGACAGTAGAACAGTGCATCTTATGATTTGAGACTAGCTGACTCTTTGCGCAGGAGGAGATTTGCCAGTTAACAGACAAAAGTTTACGTTTCATGGGATGATATATGGGTGTCTGTAAAACCGGGAAAGTTCCCGGAACACACCCGGAACAATTCCGGAACACTAATTAGAATAGTAAGATAAAATGATTAATCAAAATTAATTAAAATTAGTTTAAGAAAATTCAAATTACAAGTAGCTTATGAGATCAGTTTTGATAGTTATTCAACATCCATTTATTCATTCAGTCCATCCATGCATTCGGTCTAATATTTATTTATTTATATTTAACAATTCTTCAAAAAGGATCAAAATATATATAATAGATAATGGGATGGGAGTTGGGAATATTTGTCTTTTGTTTTTCGTTTTTTTTTTTCTTTTCTTTTTCTCTTTTCATTTCTTTTTTTCATTTTTCAAATTTTTTATATATTTATTTTTTCTATTCGTTTTTCGGGGTGTTCCGGGGGTGTTCTTGGGGTGTTCTGGGGGTGTTCTGGGTGTGTTCCGGGTGTGTTCCGGGGTGTTCCGGAAACGTTCCGGGTTTTACAGACTCCATAACTTGTTTAGGTGTGAACTAGATAAGCAATATCTGTCACTTTCGTTATGCCCCAGACATATGGCGATGAATACGGTGTTAGATGGAATTGCAATCAATAACTGCTCACTTCCATCTGAATATGCACCACATAAAGACCACACAAGAGAAGGAGATGGGTGTGATGCTCGAGCAGTCCAAACAGCTTTATTGGGTCAGAATTATTCTTGTTTGCATTAGTTCCCGTTAAGTAAAACTTTGCTGCCATCTATCTATTGTTCGGGTAACATATAACAGTTTTATTAGCATGTCATTAGTGTCTGGTATATACCACGTCAATCACAGCAATCTCCTTATCCTTGACATGATTGGAAATAAATCGTTAAAGTACTGTGAAGTGCTTTATAACTGATAAAAGGGATTGTTTTGACAGATGCTAAAGTTAACTAGCTAGTCCGTGAGCGATCGTTCTTATAATAGTCAAAAAGGCATCATTTTACCTGCGCATGCGTGAAATTGTCCTTTGAGACACCTCATCCTCATAGTGTTCGCTGTCGGTTTTCATAACTGCTTGGTATGCCGATGGATTTTTTTCCACCTTTAGAACATTTTGGAGCATAGAAAAGTCCAGTATAGTTTTAAATAACTTTAAGGTTATTGCTTAAGTTCCAGTCGTTCAATTTTAGACTGATGATGCCTCGCTAAACGGAGTCAAAGTAATAGTATTCTGCGAACATGTGCGAAGAATCTTCGCCATTTGTTGCTTGCTTTTGCCTGAGAAGAGCTGTTGTTTAATCACTTTTACTAAAAGTCATGGTTCTAATCAATAAATTTAGGTAAGTGTATGATAAATATGTTTTTTTTTTTCATTATGTGTTTTGAAATCGGATTATCCAAATTGGATTTTGCTTTGGTTTGAAATCTCTCGATATTGTGCACTGGAGTAATTATAGCTTATATCAAACGGGAAAATTCTCTTATTGGAGGGTAACAACCACTGAGTTATTTCTACTGATGAGACCCTAAGTTCATCCTTATCATTGTGATGTGAAACTTATTATTGGCAACATTTGGCTAATTAGGGTTTTCAAGTGAAATATTATTGATGGCGGTTTTAGCGGCAGACAGAATATCGGTTCCATTTTCAAATCAAGAGAATATTATAGCCTTGCAGCTCTAAATTCTATCTTCCCAATTCGTGTGCTACAATTCCATTTATTTCTTTGCAAAATCGGAGATCTGACATTACAATGGTCAGAAGTTTAAATTCACCTTGAATATTGTTGTTCATGAACATTTAATTTTGTGTCATAACATAAATTCTCGAACATCAACCACTGAGTTATAACTTGTTCTCTTATCTATGTTATGTACACTTTTATGTTATTAGGTGATAACAACTGGGAAAATTTGGCAAAGAGACCAACACATGTCTTCAAATTGACCTGTCACTGACATTCTGGCCTACTGGTTCAATGACTTCTGATTCAAATCGCTGGAATAAATATTTTATGGTTGTTTATTTGTTAATGTCAATGAATTAAATATTAAAGAAATGAAATAAACGTTTATATTGTACATTGTTTTTTTACATCTGTAAAAGAAGGCAAGAACAACAAGCGATAGTAAAAAAATATTACACAACAAGTGCCATTTTGACAATATAGGCTTTGTGCGCGTCATTCTTGTGAGGAGCCCGCCATACAATTGTTTGGCTCAGCAGTTCAGCGCATGCGCAGGTAAAATAATGCCTTGTTATAATAGTCCAGTTTAACGTTCTTCATTGCTCGATAGTAGGTGATATATTCTTCTGTATGAGGTGAATCCCTTGGGAACGTACCAATCGAAAAGGCATTGAAATACAAATGACTCTTGACTCTTTTGTTGATTTACCCATGCTTAGCCTGGGCAATAAAGAACTTGAATCTGGTCTAATATAAAAATTAGGTAAACCTAATAGCGGAGCTCCAATTTAATGAAATGAACTATTCATTCAATCATTCATTCATTCATTTGTTCATTCACTACCAATTATCAAATTGTTGACAATCAATCCATCAAAAATGATTATAGATAAAAAAGTAAACAAACAAATAAATTAATTAATTAATGTATCAATTCAAATAATCATGAAAAGAAAACAAAAAAAAGTGAGAAGTGAGGGATAATTTTCTCTCTCCCCTTTTTTTTTTTTTTTTTTTTGCTATGTTGGCTTCTCATGATCAAATAACCATATAATCAATTGAAATATTCAAATATTTATGCATGCGACAACATTTTATTATACCCAAGAAATATGCACAAACATGCGAAAAATATCCGACCGTATTTTTGGCTTCCTTTTCCATAAGGTTATGTTGTTATGCAAGGTAAAAATAGCACTTGTCAATTAAAATTGATTGTCCAATGAGAAGTTAGAAAAGCACTAAGATGGCTTCTTTGAGTTGTAAACAAATCCCCGCGCGCTTCTCGCTTTACTCTCGCTTTAAAAATCGACAACAATTTCACTTGAATTAATTATTGGTAATTTAGCTATCTAAAACGGTTGTGGATTTTTAATTATCAATTGTTAAAAAATAGCTAGTATGAACTTTTGAAATTTTAACTTGCAGATGAGTACAATGACAAATTCATACAAGCGTTTTTGCAATTCAATAACAAATCAAAAAAATTACAAAAATTAAATTAAAAATACACACATAAAGATCTCAACGATTGAGAAATATCTTACAAAAACAAGTAAATATAATTATTGCAAACTACTTTCATGTGAATGGTATAAAAAAGAAATTCATTAAAGATCGTCAAAAAAGGTAAACATACCGGCGCCACGTTTGTTGTCCTGTACTGTCACTTTGCCACTGAACTTTTCGTCCTCAGTTCTGATTGCAATAAGCTTGTTCATGTTTTTAGAATTTTGAAAATTGGCAAAAAACATTTTCACCGCCTCTAAAAGGTTCACACAGTTCAACTGAACGGCGTTGGCAAGCTTGTGTTGGTCGATCACACATTGTGCTAAAATTTGCATTTTCATTCCTTCCCTGAACTGGCAGACCTACTTTGTTTACAAACATCTTGTATGAAAATGTTTTTGTTGTGAATAGTTAATAAATCTGTATTGATCCTAAAGCTCTCCGTGTTATGAATTACTTGTAAAAAAAATTGATGAATGAACAGTGTGAAGTTATCTTCGTCAGTCGTCTTCGCGAGGTCTTGCTTTTTATCTGTTTTGAATTGCTGCAAATGCAGCGCATATTTGTTTTGTTTTCATGAACGTTTTGTCGCCATTGATTTTACTTTTAAAAGTAGATTAGTCCATCAGTAATGATTGAAAAACGCCACGAAGAATACACGAAGAATACGGCCTTTTTTACTACCATCTGACAAACTTGCCGTCAAATAAACTCTTCCAGAAAATACAACTTGTAAAATCTTCAGCTTTGAATAACTATTGAATGAAGTATCAAATAAAATTTTAACAGCTCTGCATGACTTCACATTTGAATAGTTAAAAGCAGCGCCACGAGCGAATTTTAGCCATTTCAGTGACCTGAATATTTTGAAGCTTTTCATCAATGAATCGTAGATATTTTTCTTTTTCACGCCGCGTCCTTTGTATTCCTTTCGCAGTCAAACCTCTTCAAGCCGTCAGCTTAGCTTTACAATTTTCATACTCTTTGTCCAATGCAGAAATACATTTTGTAGAAAAATGTCAGTAAACTGCAAAAAAATTGATTGTTTTGCGCCGACTGAAACGGGTCAGCGACTTTGCGCGGCAGTACACGGACGGACGCCGGACGTTGTACGGAATTTGGAATTCCGGGCTTCCTGTGGTCGATCTGAAATGAGCTCGATGGTTTACCATATTTTCTTAATTATGGTGCTCCGCTTGCGCGGGCCTTCGGCCCGCGCGGAGCTCCGCTATTAAAAAATTATTCGAGGAAGCAAGGGGGGTGTTGTTAGTGATACTTGTTAACATTTCTACTCGCGAATATATGCAAATAAAACTGTTGGCAATCACCTTTCATATCATTTTCAAACTAACATTATACAGCTAGTGAATGGATAGAGTCATAAAGTAATTTGAGATATTCCAATGACAATTTTAATAGTGAAAAGTGCAGTGTGTACAAACAAAATACAAAGATAAAAACAATATTTTACATTGAAAAGTGCAGATGAATTTCTCAATTAATGCAATTAATTAACCATTTGAATCAAATACGTCTTCATTTGCCTATGTCACTTGTATACATGTATATAGCTAGTGTGAAATCGTGTTCCTAACGCAATCAAAGGCACTAGAAATGCGTAAATTGTCAACGCTGTTTTTTGTAATATTATTTCAATATCGTTTTCTTAGGTGTTTTTCTATCATAACATTACATTAATATTAATTAATTCAAATTGTTACAGTTCATTTACAAATGGGAGTCTAGAACTATATAAGCATTTTGTTGCTTTTCTTTAGACAAGGGTTTAGACTCACAAAGCAGATTTATAATCAAAATTGTAAATTGTAATTGTATTATTGTAATTATGCAAAACATATAGAGATTTATGATTTTGAATAAAGATTGATTAGTTTGGCGCATAAATGTGTAACTATAATTATAAATAAAGTGTATTGCAATCTCAAGTAACATAATCAAAACCGATTTTAATTATCTAACAACAGCTAAATAAAGAAAAGGATGTAATAAAACATATCATTAAAATGTTCTGCAACAAAAGTGCCTTTCGTTTATATATTATGAAAGCAGATAGGTTGGATTAGGTGTAATCGGCCGTTTTTTTGCTACAAGGGCAGCCAATAGTCGAACGATAACAAAACAAACATTGCGAATTAGCAAATAATCACCAAATAAATGGTCATGAAAACTCAAAAATAGTTCGATTAAATATGAAAGAAGCTACAGATTGTCGAGAATTACTATTATAGGGTATTTGATCATTTTGAATGAATTGAGTGAAATTTTCCATCGTTCCGGAGTAGACTTTGTTTATTGCGTGACGGCAACAAAGTGACTGATAATGCGCCCGAGAGGGAAACTTTAGAGAGCGCTGAAAAATCGTAGTTTTAGTGGCCCAAAAATTTTATTACATTTTTGTAAACTATAAATGGTCACTATTATAGAGAATGTTCTATTATTTCACTTTGGCATGTAGCAATTTGTTTTTCGACCTTCCGAAAATAGTGAATTTTAGTATAGTCAAAATTGAGTGAAATTATGAAAAAACTCAAAAATCTGTCAAAAATTGAGTTTTAAACGCAAAGTTACGCAAATGCACAGAAACTAAGCTCAAACATGTGTTATTTTGAACAAATGCTCAAATTGTTGTTGGACGTCGTATTTATTATTTTATTAATTTTTCATTCAATACAGGTTCTAGACAGTAGTTGAGACCTTAGGAAGCCATTGTACTAAAAATGCTCGGATTCTTCAAAAAATTAACTCCAGCCAACCTATCAATATTTTTTTCATCAATAACTCGTAGAAAGCTATCTTGAGGAATATTTTGGGATTTTTCGAAAAAATCATTTTGCGCACCCCTGGTCGACATTTACTGATCCGCTCTCTTAAGCTTTCAGAAAAAAATGTAGTTTAAGGGAGGTAAAACATAAAGAGAGCTTTTAGAGATTTAAACATTTTAGAAATAAATTGTGTCCCGTCTATCCTTAAATCTTTAATCATACCTTCAATCTTTGATATGTGGTAATATGTGCGTGGTAGTCGTCGGTCACAATGGCCAGAACATTTACATACATTTTACAAAATGTTATAATTGTATAGATTCATTCTTACGCGCGCTCTGATTGGTCGACGAGCGTGCATTATTTCACAAGTAAAAGCACGCTCCCAAAGGAACTGCAAACTTCAAAGCTTAATTGTTTTCACAATGGAGAAAAGAGTGTTTTTGTTGCCATAAAATTCACTAAATTTAACTCACTTGCAAAGCAAAAAAGTCAAATATGACACAATAACAAAAACACATGAAAACTCGGCGAATTTGTTTGTGTCAAAAACATTCAAAGCAAAGTGAAGCATTGCCGTAGGAAAGCATGAATCTGATAAATACGAAAAATTTATGTATATAAATATCACAAAATCTCAACAATTCTATCACGTCATCAGCCAGGTCACTAAGGAGACACATGAGAAGCACGGGCTTGCTTTATCGTACATTGCATTCCTTGCTGAAGATCAGCAAACATAATTTTGCAACCTCACTGTACAATTGCATTTATAACTATTCCGAAACCACGTATACTACTGGTCTTCGAGTCGTGAGTACACCACATTATTATTATAACCCTTTTTTTCTCTTTAGAAAGGTTTATTTTCAGACAATCGGTAAACCGATATGGTCGACAAGCACATCGAACCCGTTGTTACCGCTGTGTCTGACGCAGGCGAATAACGTGAATTCCTATCAGGAACTATCGAGCCACCGGTAAACAGCTCCCTAAATCGTACACTAGGGGAAATGAACGACAAGATGGGCAGCATGGCCGATCTCATCGGCAAGCCTTGCCAAACACTAGATGATCGAAAAAAACATGCCACCGGCCAGAGAAACAACCTACAGGGTAAACATGGCGGGAAAACGAAAGCAAGTACACAAAACCGGCCTGATCACGTACCAGCGTACTCTCCTCCAGTTGCTTAGAGGAGTCCCACGATGATAACGTGAGCTTGGGTGCTTCGGAGGATGAATTGGAGAAACTGGTGGGAGACCGAGCTGAGGACTCTAACGAATATAAAGCGTCTCACGAGGGCTCTAGCACGAACGCCTCAGAAAGACTTGTTACTGAACTGAAAGCCGCCATCATGTGACACTACCAAAAGCACCACGTGCAGGTCTTCTTGCGCCCCACCCAAACCTTCCAACAAATACTCAATTTTACCAGGACTCAAGTTTCAAGTTCAAGTTTATTGTTTATTCCAAAATAATCTATTATCTTCAAATAAACGTAATAATGCTTATTTAATATTAATTTCTTGTTACTGAATATAACTTTTTAAAAATATATTGCAATGATTTAATTGATAGGCTTTGCTTAAGCTAGATTTTATATTTATAATAACTAATTCGTGGCGAAAAAATAATTTCTGAAATAGATTTATTTTATTAACCTAGCCTAGATACAATTTAACGGAGAATTTTTTAGATACTTTTACAATCATTTAAAGTTCATTTCAATCGTTCCTATTATCTTTCAATGCTTACTATTTCTTGGTCGATTCCACGTGCTTCAGCAATCCAACGTATAATCTTTAGTTCTTTGCACAACAGTCGTTTCTCTCGGCCGTTTCTAGCCCCACTAGTCTGAATTTGTCTTTAGTTTGTCCTTCTCAAACTCATTGATAATTCATAGCTTTTTTAACCAGTAGCATCTGCATATTTGAGTCACGTGCAAAGTTTGGATACCTCGATCCAACATCGTCATGCAAATTAGATCCAACGTCCTAGGATTTGGATATTTGATCCAAGCCCCAGGACCTTGGATCTTCTTTGCATATATTAAAATAATTCACATTTATTCTTTCGTTAATTATATTTAATGCACACTCTCATTGTTTTGAAGTGTTCTTTATTTCTAATAATCTAGGTTTCTAAAAGTCGGGGAGGGTTTTGAATTCAGCAGGGAAGAGTGGGGGTGATGAATTAATTCAATTCAAACTGTAGAGAGGTCATTATTGTGTACACGGAGATGGGACAGGGGGTCATTATTTGCTAAAATAATGACCTCCTATCCAATGTCAGTGGGTACAATAATGACCTGATTACAGTTTGCAAAACGTATTTTACAAACAAAACATACAGCAACAACAACAAAATGTTTTTTATTGTTTCGGTTGTTTATGATATTTCATTACAGTTCTCCATCATGCATTATGTATATGAACAGGACTTCATTAATTGTTGTAAATTGTAATATTACAATTCCCACCACTTACATTTATACATATTTTCCCTGGATTACTTTCAATCTCAGAAGATTTGTTCCGCGCGGATAAAACTTCCGCTTTATCACTATATTTCGCTCCATGGCTAGCTTGCACAACACTGGAAACCTCAACTAACTGATTATCCGATACCCTTTTGTAGCTTTGCAGTTACCCCCTTTATCAATTGGTCATCACCATTTTTATGAAATAATCTAGTCGCAGCTGTTGCTCGTAAAGAATGATTTGTGAAAAAACCATATATCCCAGTTTCCTTCATCATTGACTGCACTACATTCTTAAGTGTATTATGACCCAAAGGAACACTACAGTACCATAATTCTCCTTTCTTGTAATTTTGCAAAGGCTTCAAGTAAAACGCCTTTTTTAATGCATCTTTAGGACAACGGCTTATATAATTGTTAACAATTCGCACAACACATCGCTCTGGACATTGTACATTGGCATATGCCCTACTAACTTTGGGTGTTAACTTGCGATGTTTTAACCCACCTTGCATTGTTTTAGACTCACCCTCCCCTCGGAATCAATATTAATTGAAAAATTACCTATTGTTAATCTCCTATGTTCATCCCCAGCCCTCATGCCAAAATTCAGGCCAATCAAATAAAGGGCTGTTCTCAACAGAACTTTGTGGCAACTATCGCCCAGAAATTTGTTCTCCCAAAGATAATTTTCTATTTCTTCAGAGATTACTTGTGCTTGCTTAGGATGCAAGCCTAGATTATTATTGGTTGAAGTTTTCATTTTGATATCTAGTGATTTTCGTAGCTTTTCATATGCCTCTCCAGAAAAAACTGAACTACTCTGCCCTTCATTTCTAAATACTTCTGCAAACTACTCACTATCTCGTGCAAAGTTTTAGCAGGATACCGTTCGCCTCCTTCTTTTCTGACTTCTGCGATGAATTGGCGGAGGACGTCACTCAGGTCTTCATCTTCTCTAATATCCAACACGTCCGTCGTCCTCTCCACGATTTCAGAAACCAAAGACTTCTGTTTCATAGGTAAGTCATCACTTTTACGCCACATTGCCCAGTTCTGGTATAAACGGAAAGCCCACATTGCTTTTCTCTTTGTATTGGTAAGGATAGATTGTTCTGCTAGCTCGGCAAAATTTCGCTCTTCCGTTTTCTTGAAACGGGCTTGCTCCTTTTTTGATGACGAATCTTCGGGACCGAAGATAACTCAGATGCTTACAGATAAAGCACTGAGACGCTGGGAAAAAAGATACTCCAGTAGAAGCTGAAGGCAGTACACTCCCAGCGCGAGGTACCGGAAAATTATGCTAATTTGGTTGCACCGAAAGTGAACGCGGAAATGTGGAGGCAACTCAACACTCACCGAAAAACAAACGACCTGTGGCTGAATAATTTGCAGAAGAGTCTTCTGAGAGCCACATCTGCAGTGCTTACCATGTGCGACAAAGTGTTATCACTTAGACTCAAGAGGGACGAACAAAAGCACATAATGGCAGACGGTGTTGACACTATTGGCCTACTAAGCCACGTATTCGCGGATCTGTCTGGTCTAAGAAAAGAGCAGATGAGACCCGCTCTCAAACCAGAACTCAATCCCTTATGCTTCAAGGGGATTGAGGGGGCTACTCCCTTTCTGTTCGGTGACGATCTCGCTTATCAGATAAGAGACGCAAAAGATATGCAGGCGCTGATTGGATCTCGCAACAGCTCACTCACACTTTCACTCACAGCTCTCATGCATCACCTCCCCACCCCCCTTTTCTCTCGAGAGGGAAAGGTGTAACCGAGGTTAGGGTATCAGGGGAGGGCGAGCCTATAGGCTTATATCACGGCCCGACATCTTGGAATTGATGTCATGGTAACGAACATGGAAACGAGGTCACGCGTGGATTAGCATTGTGATCAAGATGGCGTCGTGTTCGAAGAACAGTGAATTCTGGCACACAAATCTATGTGATATTCCGCAGCTTAGCTACACATCAATCGAAAAATTCGCGAAATCAAATCTTCCTATTAGTGCAACACTTAACAGAGGATTCAAATTTAGTCGAGAGTCGTATATTCATGATATTGAAGGTGAGTTTAGTTTTCGATTTTTGATCGAAGTTGTAGACAGTTAACATGTGAATAAATTTCAATCATGCTGCCTCAAGTGTGGTTCTTATTGATTTTTATTGTTTCTTATTCATTTGTAAACTAAAATTCTGATGTTATTTTGATTTTCAGTTCGTCAACCAAACAAAAATGACGATTTTGTTGCTGTAAGAGCAAGATGCTATAGAAGCATGAAGAAGAATGAGGAGCCACACAAACTATCATTGACATTCGAAAAGTCATCGGAACCATCAGTCATGAGTTTCTCCTGTAGCTGTGCAGCTGGAAAATGTCTTTGTCAGCATATAGTGGCGTTGCTGTTCACTTTATGTGACTATAAAATGCTTGGCTATAAAAAGGTTCCACCGATCATCTCGAAGACATCAAAACCACAGGTAAACTAAACTTGTTGTTGTGTGCTTAGTTTACATCGTAATCACCGCACTTCATTCCTTCATTTATTCTCTATGTATACTTTGAACAGTGGCCTAAACCCAAGTATATTTGAATGGTCAAAATAGTTAATAAATCAATGAATGAAGTATCTATCACTGCTTGTATAAATACTCTCATGTGTGTTAACATGAGAATAATTCAATGTCAACTTATTGATGCTATACACATATCTTGTTAAGTAGATATTTGTTATGACATTTTATCAACTGGCATGAACCATGAAATGCTGTGTAAATAAGTAAGGATATGAAAAAACAATCACATGTATTGAACATTTTGTTAATAAAGGCAATATTTTTTCTTTAAGACATGGCATATTCCCAATAGAGTGGATGGCATTAAACCAAGACCTGTCATGGATGTGAAGGTGAACAAAGTGGCTTTACCAACAACCACAGTGCCAAAAAAGAAAAGAAAAGTTACTGGTGTTACTAGTACCATTTACAAGCCTTTCCCGCAAGAGCTTTATCAACTCAAAGTGATGCCAGAGCTGAGGGCTGCCTTTCATGATATGGATCCTGAGCCAGGATTCATGCGAATATGGCCGGATGATGATGAAGACCAGAGGCTTAAAGAAACAAAGTTTGGAGTAGTACCCCTTGGCTCAGTCATTTCGTACCAACAGCCACAAATAAGTAAAGATTTCATCAAATCAGTCAATCACTTTGCTCCACCCCACTTTGAATTTCCCAAGATTAATTCGTTCCAAACTGCCATGACTGAATGTGAACTTATACATTATGAAACATTAGAAGTGTCTCTAGAAGAAAGCCAGGAATATGAAGAAATGACTAGAGAACAGTCTGCCAGTAAGGACTGGCATAGATTGAGAAAGCAGAGGTTAACTGCCTCAAACTTCAAGCGGATCTGTTCACGACAAAAGGACTTTGACAGCATATCATTAGATCTTTTAAAGAGCAAACTGATCCAAACTGCAGCAACAAAGTATGGCATACTCCATGAAGATGAAGCAGCACTATACTATGCTGAACAATCAGGGAATAAGATTAGAAAAGGTTGGGTTCATTATCAACCCAGATGTTCCCTATCTTGGCTGTAGCCCTGATAGAAGGGTTTTTGATCCATCTGAAAATCCTCCCTGGGGTCTCTTAGAGATCAAATGTTCAGTATCTGAGAGACTGAGCAATGTCAAATACCTGAAGTTCAATGCGAACACTGGCACATATTCACTCAGGAAGAGCCATGCTTATTACTACCAAGTGATGGGGTGCCTTGGCCTTACAGGCAGTGCTTGGGGAGATTTTTTTGTTTACTGTAAACAAGAGTTTCACAGAGAGAGAGTTTATTTTGATGAACAGTTATTCAAAGACATGTTAGATAAGCTAAGTTTGTTTTATTTCAATGTTCATATTTTTTCTTGTATGCATAAATGAATTTTACCACCCTTTCATCTACTATATTTTTAAACTTATTGAACACAAACAGAACTGTGTGAGTAGTGCAGTAGCTTCTTGTAAGATCTGTTGTTGGAGAAATGAAACAATATATGTATTTGTCTTGTTCTATTATATTATTTTTTTCAATGAGAGAATCAATAGAATGGCTTTAATTAAATCTTATTAGAGCTGCTACACTACCCACCACCATGTATGCAATAATGGAAGCATATTTTGCTATCTTGAATAATAGAAATGATTGAAATTTTGTCACTCAGTATATGTTGTAAATGAACTTTTTGAACGTATTGTTGTTGAATAAACCATTGTATATTTAATCATGGTATCATGTGATATGTTTGCATTCTATTCATACAGGCATATATAACTTGGTTGACTAAGGTTTTTATGACTATGACTGACACAGAGCACTATGATGTTCAATTAGAACCACTTTTATATTTCTGTGAACATAACAACCTTAAAAAAACCTTAGATCAACAGGACATATATTTACTTCTTATTTTTTATTAAAGGTCCTTGAAAGTTAGTTATCAAGCATGCAACTGTCCATAGCTGGTTGATACTGCCAGCAACTGTAAGAGGAATAATACCATCAAAATAATGGAACTCTTTTACCCTTCTAATTGCACGTTCAACATGTACTCTTAAGTTGTGAATTTGTTTACTGTATTTCAGTTCAGTTTTTGTAAACTGACCCTTGTCTCTTCGGAATGCTGGAATAGTAACCTTGCATCCAATGGGTGTTAGAAGGTCTTCAATAGTAAAGCCCTTATCAGCCATTATTTCATCTCCTGGCTCTAGTAATTCTAATAGACCAGACTGCCTAACAAGCTCTTTATCTGAAATTGAACCTTGAAAAAGTGCACTTACATGAATAATTTCACCTGATGGTGAAATGACAACATTGCCTTTATATGTGGTATGGCTTTTGTATGAAGAATAGGACTCACTGTTTAAAACCAAACTTGATGGTGCTTGTACTTTAATTTCTGTTGCATCTAACATGCCCCTACAATTTGGATAAAGTAGCCTAAACGTTTTTGGCATGTGTCTACGAATTTTTTCGCGTGAAGGCCATATATTCATACTTCCTAAAATGAAATAAAGAAAATTTGCCCAAGAAATCATTATCCTACTTATTGTAGATTGAGATACATTGTGCTCCTGTGCTGAAACGTTTGTGAAAGTGTGTAGTCTGATTGTATTTAAAAATATATAAAATTGTTCAAAAATACTAAGTTTACAATTTTTAAGACAATTTCTTAACTTGTCCACTTGTATATTACCGTTATTTCTCTGTCGTTGCATCTGGCTCCAAGTGTACATATTTTCAGCTGTAGGTTTTACAGCATTAAAAAACGAAGTCAGTACTTTATATGAATGAAATCCTGTGTTAAATCTAACGTTGGAGTCGGACATCATTTGTAGTCTGCTGTGCAGAGTACGACGCTCAAGTTGACGTTCTAGCTCTTCTATCCTTTTTTGAGCATTTTCCAACATCTCTTCAGTACTTAGATTTGTTCCACGTTCGACATAATCATGACCATTCAACGATGGTGTTATTATTGGTTCATTGTGGGTCCTTTGCAAAGTGTCATGTTGTAAGTTGTTGCTTTGTTGTTCCTCGTCACGATCGATAGTGACAACTGTATGCGCTATTTCATCGTCTTTCTCACTTTCTGTGGATGCTGAGGCTGAAATGATAAATATATATTCAGATTAGATGAAAAAAAAGGGGAAAAAGTAAGTGAAACTATTTAAATATCTTTGACGGTCGATGTGTTTGTGCGCTTCTTCGGCGACTTTCTAGTTCGCGAGTTCGCGGTCTCACTCCATGGGAAAACAGACGGAATGGCTCCCACTATTAAACATTTCTTCCCTGCCAGTGTCTTTTTAATGTCTGATTCCTTGAAGTGGCTTGAACAGACACGAGTACTAGCGGTGATCTAGAAAAATAAATGCATAAAGTTTGTTTACATGTCACGTATTACAACAACTTTGCTCCATGTGACCGCACTTACCTTGAAATTTTTGCCAACATCACGACGAATTCTATTAACCCACTGCTTTCTCAATGTCTTGTCTTTTGGAAATTGATGAAAGGTCAGATTAGGTTCCCGTTTCGATCTATTATTCGTGCACAAAGGCACACAACAGTGGTCTTTATTCGGCATTGTCGCGATAGCATTACTGTTGCGTGATTTTTCTACCACGCGCGGCCTCGTTTCCATGATCAAATTGATGACGTCAAGACCAAGATGGATGCTGTGCGATATAAGCCTATTTAAGTTCTGGGCCACGTGCGTGGGAGTCAGAGTTACTTCGAAGTTGTTCTAAAACACAAGTTCACCGCTTGAGTTTAGTAGCCGAGTCACGTCTAGCCTAGCTGGATACACTAAAGTCCTGGTGGGGATTTCAGATAAACCTATAGGACACGAGTTACACGACTGTAATATTGAAGATTGTAAATAGAGAACAAGAACAAATATTAATTTGTAACACTAACTTTCTACTCACAGATGAAATATGAATCCTAAATCTGTGAGCAAGGTCTTGCTCAAATAAACCAAGTCTCAGACGAACAGCAAACATAAAAAATTCATCAATAATATGCATATTTCCTGCACCTGGACGGCTTTCCCTCTCTCCTGTAGCATAGCAATATGTCATGTGCAGAGCAGTAGGAGCAATAAATTCATAAAAAAAACTTAATATACTTATAAGATGTGAATCCAGTATAAAATGTAATCGAATCATCATCTGTAGAGAATCTCCCTAAACCAAACCTACTCATAGCAAGTTGTTCAGCAGATTGCCTAATAGCTGCATCTAGCTCTTTTTTGTTTCTTGATATGGCCTCTGTAGCCTCTGCCTTCAAGGAAATCAGTGCTTGTTGTGCAGATGCTGTTTCTTGCCTGCTTTGTTCAAGTTCAGCATTTTTTTGAGAGAGAGCTCCAGCCTGAGTGCCTCAAATTCTTCAATCAGGGTTTTTGCCTCATGAACTGGTTCAATACATTGATCAGTCATTTTCATCATTAATAGCCCTATAAAAAGAAAATTTATTACGGATGTAGCTAGTCTTGTGAGGTTGATATGAAATATCAAATAAATAACAATGTTACATGCACATATCAAAGTAAAAGAAAGTAATTAGCTATAATTTTAGCATGGATGCTAACAGTAATAGCCATCAGTGATAAAAAGTAATGCTAATAATAAACTGCGATGTCTCCATTTAGCATTGTCCACAAGTGACTTATTATTTTTGCAAGTAAACATCACAGATGCATGTATCACTCAGTAGAAAAGAAAACTGAAACAGGTGATTGACACAAGAAAATGTTTGGTCTTAGCAAAATGGCTTTTTACCTGGTAAAATGACGGATAATTTTTCTTCTCGTAGAGTTTTTCGGAGACCAGTTAAACTGAGATGGAACTGAGCATCTCTTCAACAATCGTCTTCTTGCCCTGTCTGGCGGTAAATAGTTTTGCTCTTTAAAATGTCGAGAACTCACTCTTGTACTCTCGGTTATCTAAAGATAAATACAAAAACTCAATAAATAGGTGTATGTAAATAGAAATTATTGCTCATATAGTGAGAGTTGTCATGATGAACGATTGTTTGCTTATCAATTGAAATTACCTTGAAATAAGGTCCTTCGTCTCGGCGAATTTTTACAAGCCAGAGTTTACGCAAAGAATCTTGCTTTTTACTTGTTGGAATACGATGGAACATTAGCTCACCATGGTATCTAGAGTCACCATTGCACATTGGCACACAACAATGATAGGATGACTTTGTTCTTGTCTTTAAATCATCTTGGGTGGAGCGTTGTTGTAGGTCTGCATCGGAGTTTATCATTTGACCTAGTCACAGACAAACAAAGCCAAGTTTGAATACGAATATAACCTTATAACAGCAGTTTTTACGTTAAAACTGAACTTTATATATTGATAAAAGTTACAAAAAGATTTTGAAACTTCTACTCGATTGTTCAGATCGTAAAACAAGCCATTTTTTAGGAACTTTCCTGAGCTAGACGCCATGTTACTTTGTTGTTGTTGAACTGGCGCCGTAGAAATCGGCGTTAACACGGACGACATTTCCATAAATGTCACTCAAAATATACGGTTCGAACAGCTTTGATAGTTGTTGGATTATTGCTTGCAATATATAAAGATCTGGAATCCGTTTAAACTTATAATTATTGTTAGAAATCAGTACTCGTGACTATATTGTTCGTTGCTTAATCGCCTTTGACAGATGGAATGTTTGCTCTCCAGTGCGGGTGTTGCCATGCAACATAAGTCACGTGATCGCTAGCTACAAATAGACTATTGGTGATAGAGAATTAAAAAAAAGTATCATCAACTAAACGTCTTGGTGTTCATATAGATAATAGACTATCGTGGTCAAGTCACATTAACTACATAGCTAAGAAGGCTTAAAACAAATAAATCCATTTGTAAATAGAGAATTCTAGTTCTAATTTACAATTCTCTTATCCAACCCATATTTGATTATTGTGATGTCGTCTGGGATAGTAACCTTTCAAGCGACCTGTCTTGTAGACTGCAAATACTACAAAATAGAGCAGGCAGAGTCATCACAAACTCAACATATGACATTAGATCTAGTGACATAAGGCAAAATCTTGGCTGGGAAGAACTTTCTTTGACAAGGTCCAAACATAAGGCTTTAGTTATGTTCAAAATATTTCACAAAACAGCACCAACTTGCCTAGTGGACAGCTTTTCCAGAGCTAGCTCAAGAAACCAGATAATTTGCGTGATAATGATACAACCTTGCGATTACCAAAACCAAATACTGATTATTTGAAGAACTCGTTCTTATGTTCTGGGGCAAAGCTATGGAATTCCCTTGCAAAGGATTTGAGAAATTCCAATTCATTTCAAATTTTTAAAAGACAAATTCTTAGAACAACACATTTATCACTTTAATTATCTTTTAAGACAACTACAATAGTACTGTAATTATTTATTGATAATATAATCATTTAGTATAAAACGGCTTTCATGGAAAGCAAATTTTTAATTTGATGAAATACCGTTTTCAAATAAAGTTCATTCATTTATTCAGGTTATGCACTTCTCTAAGATTTTTGTGACTGCGCTGTGACCGGAGATTATCCAGTATCCAGCTTGTCTCACGGCTCCATGGGTAATGCTCCTTCCTTGGTGGTGTACCTGTTGGTGATAGTGTCGGATTATCAGCCTTTGATAGAATAATTGGGTGCTTTTCTGCCAGAGCTAACAATGCGCACCTCAGTCTTCCTCCAACACCGATGATATAATCTTCGTCTTTGAAGTGATCTAGGGCATACAAATTTGACCCTTTGAGAGCGTCTTTTTTGGCTCTTGAGTCGATGCGGCCAGCAGTAGGTTTCTCCGGGCAGCTTAGAGACGCCGTTACAGCTGGGAAGTGTTCTGCTTGTACGATGTTGATCACCGCTGTCTCTGATTTCCGTCGTTCAGCGACGCCAGGTCGAAGATTCTCCTCGCCGAGCTTCGAAGTTGTGTTCTGGGATTTGACTTTGATTGTGTTCCAACGTCTGATCGTCTTTATCAGCAGGGCTATGGCGCGAACAAGCGAGCTCCAAGATGAGAAGAGGTTGAAGTGTGAAGAATCGAAACCCACGACCTTTGTAGCCTTCGTTGAAATTTTCCTTACTTTGGGGTCATCCCCCGATAATTCGGTTGAATCGAGTTTCTCGGCTTTGGGCAGGTTCTTGTTTAAAAGAAAATTCTGGGCCCGGAAGCCATGCGCTTTGAGCAAGTGGGTTAGCATCTGTCCCTCTTGTTGCAAGATCTGCTGGGTTCTGGTCGGTTTCTATGTACTTTCACTGTTGCGGCTCTGATAGGCTCCGAATTATCTGTACTCTGTTTGCCACGTACACGTAGAATCTTCTACTCTCATTCTCTATGTAGACGAGTACTACCTTTGAGTCCGTGTAGTAGTTGACTTCGTCGATCTTCAGGCGGATCTCTTTCATGAAATAACCACGGAATCGCAAAGCCAAGACGTTGTTCTATCTATCTGAGCCAAACGAACTCCGCAATATTAATTTTAGAGTATATTTATGAGAGCCTGAATTTGGCGGAAATTCGCAGATCACGTGACAATCTTTTTTTATTAAGTAATTGTCAATATAGGCAAAATAAAGAGAATAAAACTACTTATTGTTTTTGAAGGTGTTTATGCATCGTAAATTGTGTTCAAAAGTTCATTTCGTTCCTTCGATAAGTTTCAGCCAATGTTTACTGCACTATTATTATTATTATTTTTTTTTTTTTTTATTGACACACAGTAAAATACATTTTTACATAATTTTCTGGTAACACCCCCAGTCAAGCTTTGACCTAAAGCCTCAGACTTACAATCTACAAAGTTTTTTTTTTTTTTAGCCTATCCCCTATGTTTTCATTTGCACAATTTTTTGTTCTTTTTACGAAGTGTTAACATTTCAATCTTTTAGTTCAAGAACTTTCCTTAGTATTCTTGCAGTCCCGTAGCTTTCTGTAACAGAGCAACTTTCACTTTCAAACCCAGCTTTTCAAGATATTTCTTGAGGTTTGTAGACACAATTCCCAACGCTCCAATCACAATAGGGACCACTATTACCTTGTCCACCTTCCAAACTCTTGAAATTTCTCTTTTTAGATCTTGGTATTTAGTTATCTTTTCCAATTCTTTTTCTTTAACACGAGCATCTGCTGGACACGCTATATCAATAACATAGCATTGCTTTTTCTTGTAATTTAACAACACGATGTCAGGTCTACGATGTTTTATTTCTTTATCAGTTTGGATATTAAAGTCCCATAATAGTTTCACCTCTTCTGTCTCCATGACGCTTTCAGGACTATGCTCGTATTTGTCAGCGTTTGGTATACCATTCATGTGCGATAGCTCCCAATGAATCACTCGTGCTACTTTATCGTGACGTTTTTTGTAGTCGTTCTGTGCTAGCTTCGAACATTCACATATCACATGATTAACCGTCTCGTCTTTTTCACCGCACAATCTACAAAGTGGCGATACATTTTGTTTGTCAATCTTTGCTTTAATGGCGTTCGTTCTTAGTGACTGATCTTGAGCTGCTGTTATCAAGCCTTCTGTTTCTTTCTTCAGATCTCCTTTCCTTAACCAATCCCAGGAAGCTTTGTCTCGTATATCTTCCGTCTGTCTAAGTATTTGACCATGTAACGCTTTATTTGTCCATCTGTCAGTTCTTTCCTGTTGTCTCTTCTGCATAGTAACTTTTACACTCTCTGCATCATTATCACGCAGCACTGTTTCACCTCTACATACAGGCAGTCATCAAGGAATCAGTATGTGACGCAACGTACTTTGCCAGTGTCTTTTCCTCCGTTCGTACACAATCCTCCACACTTACTAAACCACGACCACCACTATCTCTTGGTAGATACAAACGGTCTACATCTGCACGTGGGTTCAACATTCCATTCGTAGTTAAAAGTTTCCTGGTCTTTCTATCCATCTTTACGAGTTCATCTTTGTTCAAGTTAACAACATCAGCTCCATATCGCATAACCGGTACAGCCCATGTATTGATCGTTGCTATGACATTTCTACCATTTAACTTGGACTGGAGCGTCTTTCGTAGTCTGCGTAAATACTCAGACGAAAGCTTAGTCTTCATTTGATTAAGCAGTATCTCGTCTGCCTCAAGTACACCAAGATACTTGTAACCTTCTTCTTCAAAGTTCTTTATGTTACCACATTCCGGAATCTTAATACCAATAGACTTTGAGCACTTGCCACGTTTGATGACAACAACTCCACATTTCTTTAGCCCAAACTCCATACCAATATCGTTGCTAAAAATATGCATAGTGTTCACAAGTGAATCCAGCTCTTTTTCATTCTTTGCAAACAGTTTTAAATCATCCATGAACATCAGATGGTTAACCGACCCTTTGTTATCCCCAAGTTGGTAACGTCCTTTAACTTCACGTAAGACTAACGACAATGGAATAAGACTATTATTATTATTATTATTATTATTATTATTATTATTATTATTATTATTATTATTATTTTTTTTTATTATTATTTTTTTTTTTGGACTGCGTGACATATTTTTTTTAGTCTCAAAAATTTATGCTACTAAAAACCTAATAACAACTACAAATTGACTTATTCAACAATTTTTGCTTTGTTTATTGAATGATTTATTTGTCATTTCTTTCTAACAGTTGTCTTGGTTTTTTGTTGTTGTTTTGTTTTGTATCTTCCCGCCCCAATTTTTTTCTTCTATCTTATTGCATTTTTATTTCCCATGAAATAGAGCGATGCACTTGTCATTTTCGTTTTAATCCAAACTAGAGCTACTACATATAACTTACCGTGCCAAGAGTAACTGAGAAGTGTCTGGGTACGAGAATCCTGCTAGTGTTTGGAGTTCATTTCAACATTTGAATTTGTTTGTGTTTCATTTGAGCGATCACAGAACGACTGGATTCGAAACTGACGACGCTCGTCTTTGCCTTTTTTAGTGTGAGTCTACAAACGGCGAACAGTGAGTATGTTTGTCGGTGTTTTGATAGTCTTTTTTGAACTCATTTTCCACTAAATCTTGAAAGTGCTAAATAGTTGACGTGTTGGCCACGTTGGTGAGACTGGGCTTCCTGTGGTCTCCTTGGCAATGTGTGGTGAGACTGCGCGCTAGCAAAAACAACGCATAAAGCATAGACCAAAGGTAAACCTGGGCAAGGTAATAATTTTTTGCGACTTACTGCCGCGCACAATATCTGTAAAATACGTTTTTACTGAAAACAAAACGTTGTTTGTTGGGGGTTTTCTAGTCAAAATGGAATTAAGTGAAGCTTAGAAACTACTTTTGCTCTCGAGTTTTTGAATGTATATATTACATTGATTGTACTGTGGAATCAGAACAAAGGTACATTCAAAATAATGCAACATCTAAATGGAAGTACTTTTATTCCAAGCTATTTTGATATACTGATTTTCACTTGAGTGCAATTAAGGTAGCTCTATTTATACATGCAATTTTGTAGAGCTGAAATATTGGATGCAACAATATACATTTTAATTTGTTGAAACAGTGCATCGTCACTTACCGGATTCAACAAGCTGAATGAAATACTCCCCGTCGAAAGATTGCCAGGCAAAATTGTCACTAATCCCGATAACATATGAACGCAAAATTTCCTGGCCCGGATATTTACTACACAACAACAGGATTCTCATCTTTATCCAATATCAGGATATACTCTGTGTTCAGACACTGGGTTGGGGGGATTCCGATTGGAATATGGCAGTTTTATGGAAATTTTGAACATGACCTCTAAAAGACGCCAAAGTTCTATCCAGTAGGGAATGACAATACATGATTTTTACCCCTAAAAGGTACTAACTAACATACGAATAATTTAATAATATGGTCATTAAATCGAGACCTTGTTTTTCAATAACCATGAATACCCTAAAAGATACCAAATTTAATTCTGAGGGTCATCTAAGAAACGTCTAACAGACCCTTAAAGGTACCAGATCTCCGATTCTGATCCCTAAAAGGTACGACGAGCATCCTCCCCCTTCGGTGTATGGGAGTCCAAATTTTTCTGATGGTTTAGATAAACATCTTTGCTTGGATGCCAATAAAATTAGTTCAACTTCATTGTTAAGGCTAGTATAATTTAGCACATCGATTTCGGTGTGGTCGGAAATATCTTTCTTACAATTCGAAAACGGAATATTACTTTCTTTCAACGACCAACAACAGTTTTTCAAAAGAGCCTTTTGCAGAAAAAAAAAATGGGGTGCGTGTTGTCAATTTCTTCCATTTCATTCCTTGTTGCTTTTTTAATGCAAATTGTAGGGGAAGATAAAATAAATAGGAGCAATAAGGGAAAAGAAAAAATAAAACAAAGAACAACAAAAGAATGAAAGGAATAAAGACAAAAAAGAATGCAATAAGGAAGAAAAGTAGAAAAAAACAAACAAAAAATGACAGAAAGATAATTAAAAAGAAAGAAAGATAAAAAACAAGGAAAAAGGAAAAATAAATGAAAAAATAAACCAAATGAAGTACAAATCAAAGAATCAATGATTTTATGAGTCAATCAATTAATCAAAAACTTTTGAATTAATTATATAAGCAGTAATTTGGGATGACAATCCAAAGAAATTAAAACATTTTCAAATAAATAAATACGCATTTAAGTCGATATGCTAGACAAAAAAACGTAATTTAGTTTTTACTATTTTTAGCATTTTTATAGTTTTATAGGTCCCGTTTACACGATTTTTTTTGAAACCATACTACATTTTTGATAAATTTTTCAAAACGATTTTCTATATATCTTTACTATCCGTTTACATTACAGCAGTCATTTATTTCGTGAAAATTAATGTTCTTATTTGGATCAATTAAACCGGTTTCGTATTCATTAATTCACTTCTCTTTTTCACACAGGCACCAGTGATATTTCTACGGACCATTCATCAATGCATGGGACCTCCGAAGTATGGCACGCAATGCAATAACAGTAGTCCAGTTTAGAATTCTCTTTTACACAGCCTTGCCTTCAAAGTTATTTAATACATTATTTTATTTAGTAACACCCCGTTGAAATGTTGTTTTGAAAAAGACAATTGGATTATTTAACAAATATTTTGTACAGAGAATTGAGGCTAAGGCTGTGGAAAAGAAATTCGAACTTGGAATCTTCAGTCTAATAGTTAAAATGATGAACTTTTACATTGCTAAAAGGTAGCAAAGAATAAAACGAATTGTAAATGAAAAATTTACAATGCATAAAAAAATCAATAAACCATTAGAAAGTCATTTTTTTGGCCATATTGGCAATCACTAAATACAACAAGATTGTCACGTGATCTGCGAATTTCCGCCAAATTCAGGCACTCAAAACTCCGTTAGTTTGCAATAACCAAGAAAAAGCTTTATACATGTTAATAACATCCTTTTTAGATGGAAAATACAAATTTTCAAGAACATCGATTAAATGGCACATACCGCAAACATTTTTTTTTTCGGAGAGCATAATTTTTCAATGATTTAAATTGGGAAAAAATCCTTCTTTTTGAAAAATCAAAAATATGCTCTAAAATTATTATTACATAGTTCGTTTGGCTCAGATAGATAGAACAACATCTTGGCTTCGGGTTTCCACGGTTATTTTTAAAATATGGAATGATTTTAGTTCATTGTTAGAGAGTTCTTCGGATAAAATTCGAACATTGTATTTGCAGAAATCTAAAGGTTTTGATCTAAAATCTAAATTCGCCATATCTCAGCGAGAAAAATGTTTTTGTAAGGAACACTTTAGCAGAGGTCTTATCTCCCTAAATACTATCTATGAGCAAAATATAAAGGAAATCGGCAAAACTCGACTTGACGCGTATGTGCGATTATGCTCAATTATTGCAGAAATTACTACTACTTTACTATGTTCATTCCATGCGTACATATTTACGGTGCTTAACTTATCTATAGAGAAAAATATTGCTCTGGAATGCTCACGGTTGCCGTTCACTTCACATTTCAGCCGAGTTTCCAGCGTGGTTGTCCTTGTGGTGTAGTGGTTAACACGTCGGACTAGAATACCGAAAACGTGGGTTGAAATCCTGCCAAGGGCATATGATATTTTTCTCTTAACATTTCTTTTATTACAGAAATTGGCTCTTAAGGTTCCAGATGACTCCGAGGGAACGCTGTGCTGGAGGCACGTCGTGAGTTAGGTTAGAAGTTATAAGCCCACACTAGAAGCCCTGTTTGAAACAACCTTGTGCTGTCTTATGTTTGCTCTCGCAAGAGACCTTTGAGCCGCCTTGATAGGCTTGACGATTTCTTCTGTCTTCTCCCGGGACACAAGGCCGTCATCCACGTAAACGTTTTCGTGCACAAATTCTCTGGCCTCCTCGCCGTGGTCCTCCGATTCACCGTCTGCTGTCTTGCGAAGGCCAAAGGTTGCTATGGCAGGACTTGGTTCTTTGCCAAAAATTAAGTTAAACTACAATATAAGAAGGAACTGTTACAAGAACCAGTAATCATCATTTATAGTATAGTACAGTAACTTCAATATCTATTATGGCAGTATGAATTGTTAGTTCCTTTTGAAAGAATAAGTTATGCAATAAGTCATAGACCAAGTTAATCCTTTATTTATATAACCATCATTGTAAATAAATCTTGTAAAATTCATTAATAATTCATGAGCTCATAAACCAATGAAATTTCTGATTTAAAGTCATACTGCATATCCCTTTAAAGTCGCATACAACCTAAGTGTTCTCAAGCACGGGGAGGGATTGAAGAGACTGCAGGGAAAGGCTGGGGTTGATGAATGAATTAAATGATTGTCATGTAAATTATTTACAATCACTAGTGACTGTTTTAAAAGATACAGGCACTAGTGATTGTATCAAAAGATACAACAACTAGTTAGAGATAAAGTTACAATATTTTATGGATATTGAACAAAACCATTTTACATTATTTCATCCAAAAATTAACAGTGCGATTATTAAATATAGGATTATTTACATTAGAACTACTATTTCCTTTTGTCTTATCTTCTGGAATATCTAAATATGCCAATAGTTCGTTTGATATACCATCGTCAAATACATTCAATAAATTAATCCCACAATCTAATAACTAGAACGTTTTAGCACGATACCTTTCGCCCATTTGGTTTGAAAATTCTTGTATAAAGCTACTCAACCACAAGCAGTCATATCCTCCAAAGGAGTATCTAAGTGCTGAACTTTTGTGATGTCTGGAGATATCGAAGACGACAAAAACGCTGTTGGTTTCATATCGGCTCTGCGTAACTGCCATTCTTTGAAAGCCTTTACTGCCCAGGTGGTGTTGTGTCGAGTATTTTTTGGAACTGTATTTTCAAGTAGCTTTTTTCTTCAACAGCAGTTTTTGGCCTTCTAAAACGCTTTTCTTCCATTTTAATCTTTAAACGTAACCAAGAACTGAACACGCCGAGGTTTTCACGAACAAGCAATGATTTACATGATGAATGAAAACATAATTAAAACAGATATTTGACAAAATCACATTCCGCTACGCATTGTCCAATCAGGACATTCCTTGGGAATCGTGATTAACATTTAAGCTTTTTCAATTGTTATGAAATTGTACAATACAAAACTTTGTTTGAATAAAACACATTTACAAAATCCTTTACCAACACACTGAACCATTCAAACGCCAAAAACACCATGGCTGTGAATTATTTGATGAATTTCACAAGTCATTTACAACATTCGCGTCCGTGTTGTAAACATTACATATTCAGTGGCTATACAAAAAGGGTTATGTAACTTCGAAGATTTGGTCCAATCAAAAAGAGAATAACAGAATAACATATCCAGAATACCAAATAATATATGCGATAGTATAAAGTCCTTGAATTTGCAGTTGAGTTGCAGTTGAATTGAACAGAGTGAGCATTAAGACGAAGAAGTGTTCTTATATTCTTATTGTGACAACTGTGTTTATAACGTACTATATATGATCTTATAAACATAATTACTGTTCCCGGTAGCCATACATATCTCATCATCATTGTCATTGCATTGTTTATTATAATCAGGAATACACTTGCTTGGATCTGCTTTGCCGTGCTTAGCGTAGTCACCATTTCCACTCCAACATTCACCGTAGTTATGAAGACCAAAATAATCGTAGCCTTCTTCTCTTGTCTTCCTTGCACAACGATGAGCTAGTCTGATGTAAAAGAAAAGCGAATCAGAATATTGAGCCAGCGATAAAAGCACCAAATGAACTTACCATGTAATGTGTCTTCCTGTCAACAATGTCAGTGCAGTACTTAGAATTTGACTTTTTTTTTTAACTTTTCTCGACTTTCTTAATATATAGTTTTTATTTTCATTTTTAGTGAATTTTCTAATGAAAAGTAGCATTCAAAAATGTTGTCATATAGGTTAAGCTTGTGCTTCATCTCGTTTACTGTTGTAAATAACCGCGCAATCCGCCATATTTCGATTCGGTGTATATTTAAAAATATGAGCACAAATAAAAATCGAAATGAAAATGATTTGCCCATTGCCTATGGATAGGATGAGAGTATTTCGAAATCAAACTAATGGGAATAAATGTCTACCCTTGACCTATGGAGAAAAAAATCAGAAAAAAAATCCGATGGCCTTTCGATACCACAGTATCCCGTGATGCGTTGTGATATCATAGAGTTCTACTACTTTGGTAAACATGGCTTCTGAATGTACAAATTATCGGGGATCAATGCGCCTGTATTTTTTGCTTTACCTGATAACTCCTCACTCAATCTCTCAACAAAACTTCTTTTTTCTGTAAGATTGTGTTGGGCGTTTTACTCTTATTTCATGCTCTTTTTTACTTCATTTGGGTTATGATTTTTTTCCTTTCAGAATCCATGTTGACAAGTAGTAATTGAACACAGGAATAATATAAAAATTAGGTAAACCTAATAGCGGAGCTCCGATTTAATGAAATGAACTTTTTATTCAATCATTCATTCTTTCATTTGTTCATTCACTACCAATTATGTAATTGTTGATCTTTTTTTTTTTTTTTTTTTTGCTGCTATTTTCTTTTCTTGATCAAATAATCATATAATCAATTGAAATGCACAAAGCTTCATGCATGCGACAACATTTTATAATACGCAAAAATGCGAAAAATATGTTGTTATGCATGGTAAAAATAGCACTTGTCAATTAAAATTGATTGTCCCATGAGAAGTTAGAAAAGCACTAAGATGGCTTCTTTGAGTTGTAAGCAAATCCCCGCGCGCTTCTCGCTTTACGCTCTTTCACGTTTGAAAAAAAAATGTTATAACAATATCGACAAAAATTTCACTTTGCTGGTGAAGTTTGAAATGAATTACTTATTGGTAATCTAGCTATCTAAAACGGTTATGAATTTTTAATTATCAAATGTAAATACTGCGTAATTAAAAAATAGCTAGTATGAAGTTTTGAAATTTTAACTTGCAGATGAGTACACTAACGAATTCATACAAGCGTTTTATTTTCAATAACACATCAAAGAATTACAAAAATCAAATTAAAAAACCCACACACATAAAAATATCAACGATGGATAAATATCTTACAAAAACAAGTGAATATAATTATTGCAAACTGCTTTCATGTGGATGGTAAAAAAAATTCATTACAGATCGTCAAAAAATGTAAACATACGGGCGCCACATTTCTTGTCCTGTACTGTCACTTTTCCACTGAACTCAGTTCTGATTACAATAAGCTTGTTCATGTTTTTAGAATTTTAAAAGTAGCAAAAACCATTTTCACCGCCTCTAAAAATTTTACACAGTTCAACTGAACGGCGATGGCAAGCTCGTGTTGCTCGATCACACATTGTACTAAATTTGCATTTCCATCCACTCCATGAATTGGTAGTCCTACTTTGTTGACAAACATCTTGTGTGAAAAGTTTTTTTTGTCGTGAATAGTTGATAAATCTGCATTGATCCTGCAGCTCTCCGTGGTATGAATATTCCGTAAAAATTGATGAATGAACAGAGTGAAATTATATATCTTCGTGAGTCGTGTTCGTCTTGCTGTTCACCTCTTTTGAATTGCTGCAAATGCAGCGCATATTTGTTTTGTTTTTGTTTTTATGAAAATTTGTCGCCGTCGATTTTACTTTTAAAAGTAGATTAGTCGATAAGTATAAATGACTGAAAAACGCCACGAAGAATCCATGAAGAATACGGTCTTTTTTACCATCTGACAAACTTGTCAAATAAACTCTTCCAGAAAATACAACTTGTAAAATCTCCAGCTTTGAATGACTATTGAATGAATTATGACAGCTCTGCATGACTGCACATTTAGGTGGTTAAAAACAGCTGCATGAGGGACTTTTACTTATTTTGTCAGTGAAAATATTTTGAAGTAGCTTTTCATCGTTGAATCGTAGTTATCTTTCTTTTACACGCCGCGGTCTTTGTTTCTCTTTCTCAGTTAAATCTCTTCAAGCAGTCAGCTTAGATTTACCATATTCATGCTCTTTTTAATTGTCAAGTGTAGAAATATATTTTGCAGAAAAATTTTCGTGAACTGGATCAGAAACTGCAAAAATAATGATTGGTTTGGCGCCCACTAAAACTGGTCAGCAAATTTTGCATGAATGTACACGGACGGATGTATGTATGTATGTATGTATGTACGGACGGAAGTTGTACGTATTTTCGAAATCCGGGCTTCCTGTGGTCGATTTCAAATGAGCTCGATGGTTTACCATATTTTCTTAATTATGGTGCTCCGCTAAAAATGCATAGTGTGATAACACAATACATCAAGGGATACTGTGGCAGCAATAGACTATCGGATTTTTTAAGGGAGACATAGGCCCAGGGCAAACATTCATTTTTATTTGATTTTACTTATTATTTCAAAACAATTTTGATTTTGAAATGTTTTAATGGCAGCTATAGGCCATGTTAAATTCATTTTCAATTCACGTTTTAATCGAATTAGAAATTTTTATTTTATTTTGATATAACAAATTTATTTTTTTTCCATTGCTATTTTAGATTAGAAATTTTGAAAGAAGATGTCATTTGGCCGAGTTATTTGAGGCTAAACCAAATCAGGAAGAAAATTATGTATCAGTATTTACAGATGCCTTCACAGTAGTGATTTTGGTTTGTTCCAGTATTGTTGTGGATATATTTATATAATTTTATAATACTTATAGCAAGGTGTCGGATATTAGTTTTTACCCAATTATGTATCCAGTAAAATTATTCCAATCTACTAGATGACCCTCATATACAGGACTGCCACGATCTCTACCGGTGAGAAGAAGCTTGGGTAGTGCCCTGTTGTTAACGCTCTCTCCAAAGCAACCAATCTTCTCGAAGTCTCTCTTGCTTTCAATGTTTTGCTGCAGCTCTGTATAAATCAAGACAGTATATATACCTTTTAAAAAAAATGTTGTCAAATAATGAGCGATTATAAAGAATAGACCTAAAAATACTTTTTGAGTTCTTCAAACAAATAAGATTGATCGAAAAAATATATTACTCCAAATAACATTATCACCGACCATTTAATGCTCTTCTCTGGTCAAGAGGAAAGAAATCATGCATGCATGTGACACATAGTTTTAGAAATTCAAGCTCAAGACGTAAAGAAGGAAGTTTTGAAGGTGTTTCATTGTACCGAAGATTTTTAGACTGTCTGTACATAACTTTCCTTTGACTCAAAAGATCTGACATTTATAACATATATTAGTAAAATATTGAAAATTCAGTTGTTATCATCAGCAAAACAAATTAAGTTCCTATAAAACTTACAAAAAAAAAAACGAAATTGAGTTACAAATATAATTTTAAGATCATGACTCATCAACCATAGTTAACATTATCATGGGCTGGAATGCCGGTCATATGTTACTGTGCACGCGTCAATAATTCAAACAAAATGACCTCTGATCTTATAAAGAAATGTGTGAACTAGAAAATGTATTTGCAAATAAAGCTACTTTATTGTAGAGTTGGAGTATATGCCGTGCTATTTTTTCCTCGGGAGTTCAAATCAATGCTATGTGGATTTCAACATCTAAGTTTACCTTAAAATTTGAGAGTGTCTCTCCCCTTTTGCCTCTATGCTGAACAAGGAATATGTGAAGAGTTGTATTAATACAATGTTTCTGAACCATTTTCCTTTGAAAGGAGCTATTTTGCCGAAGTAAATTCTTAAGTTATGTGCCGTGTTCATCACATTAAGTCTATTCGTGCTTCCAATGCTGTCGAATAACAGCGTATATTTTTTTTTCCAAAAAAGTGTATATTATTGCCAAAGTGCTTTTCCATCCATTTTGTGTGTCAAGCCCTTTCGTGATATCATGTTTTGAAAGAAAAAAATCCATTTTTGCATTTGCATCACTTTTTGAAAGAAACCGGACATATTTGATATCAAAATATATAAATCCTGACTGGCTGCTACGATCTATGGGATAGTATAAAAGCAATTCAGCGTATGAACACAATGTATTTTTACTACGGAGGAATTTTTGACTTTCTTAATGGAGTCTTTTCCCACTAATGAAGCATTTTAAAAACGTTTAATACACCTAATATTGAAGCAGAAGTGGTTATATCTATGAACCCCTGCAAACATTATACTAAGAAGCAAAGAGTAGTACGTAGTACGTCGCCATGGGAAATACCGCTGAGGTCGCGCCCGCGAGATGACTGTCATTCTAGCTCATATCAGATTTACGACTCCGACCTTTTGACCTAACCGGTACATCATTAAATCTGATAATGTTAACTATGTTTGATGAGTCATGATTTTTAAATAATGAATACTACAACCAACAAAGAATTTTTAAAGCTCTAAAATATCTCTTAAATCGGCTCAGCTCGAGCAAAACGAAAATATAAATAGTATTGTCATACTATTGCACATGTTTTTGTTTTTTTTTCGAAAGGTTCAAAGAACTCAATTTTCAATTTTTAATAATATATGTATATGATGTAAATTTCAGATCGGTTGAGTTAAAGGAGGTTATGTAAAAGCGTTTAAAATATCTTTGGTACAGTGATTTTGAAACTGTTTCGAGCCACCTTAAAATTAATTTCTCAGTAACGACGCAAGCGTCAAGTAATTTACGAAACAGTTCTTTTTTCCTGTGCTTTTCACAACGTCCTCCATCTAACGTTAATGAACCCATTTCAGATCTCTAGCTTGGGTATATTTGATGTTTCGTTAACTTACTTATACAGCTTGTACCATTGCCTTTATATCCTGGTTTACACGTACAATCAAAAGAACCCACAGTATTTACACACGTTGCATTCTGGTCACAATTATGTTGATTCATCGCGCACTCATCAATATCTATATCAATACAATTAAAGAAGAGTTTAATTGTTAATTCATAGACCTAATTGAGTTTAATTATTTTATGAGCAGCTAAGTTAAGGGTCCGTGAAGAATAACGGTCACAAATGAAAAACTCAAGCTCATTATTGATGTAACATCTAACAAATAGTACATTTTACGCAATGTACGACACATTGGTGTTTTTTCTTCAACCATCTAAGAATATGTATTTTTAATTACAAGGAGATAAAGTTAGAAGATAAAAGAGATAATGCATTATCATTTGAACCTTGTTCACATCCGTTTCCTTGAAATCCAGGAAAACATTGACATTGGTGTTTCTTGTTAACACGAACACACTCGCCTCCGTTAAGACATCTTGTTTTTTGATATAATTCACAAGGAGTCTAAAAAGTAAACATACTGAACTTAAGGTGCCTGACTAAAAATTAATAGAAAATTGTGTAAGAAACTTATGTTACACAAAATTTCATGTACATTCCCATAGCGCAAACAAAAAAAATATTAAAAGGATGAATAACCCAAAATCAGCAGTTTTACCCTTTTTACCAATACATAGTAAATTAATATCATTGATGAGGTTATGTTCAATTTTTCGTCTTCAGTCACAAATCAAGCCAAAAAAACATTGGAATATTTCACTATAAGAAGTGCCTGGCATCAAAGTCGTTTTCGATGAACAGACGAATTTGCGTGTAAAATGGGTTAAAATTGAGAATTCAACACCTGAAACTCCCAAGTCGTATATTGTCTGTATACATCTATTTCTCATTCTCAAAACGCTGTCGGAGAGAAATAGAAGATAATTAAATTAAGAAAGGCTATTTCCTTTAGTTCAATTTGTTCTCTCTCTGTATTAGCATAGTAATCAAAATGAACCTGGACCTATCAAAAAGATGTTTGCAAAAATACCACTGTATGAAAAGCGACAGGCATCGCCTTTTTAACAATTTTTTTGAAAAACCTCAAAAATGTTGCACAGAGACGATTGTTTGACAGCTATATCATACGATGCATCAATAAATGAATGATAAACAGTTTAAAAAACATACAAAATAATCTGTGTAACATTCTGTTTTCACCTTTTTTTAAGAGATGAAAAATACGTACTTGTTTGGACGACTTAACATGTAGTTTTACTTGTTTTCTTTTAATTTCTATTTCTTTAATGTGAATGGTAATTTGGAATCAAGATGTTTGAGTGCAATAACAAGGACATATCTGCGTTCCCAAGGAAGTTTCAATTAAAAGGCATGATCTATAGGTGTGTTTTTTTATTCAACCAACTGGTCAAGGATCATATCGTTATCACAATCTTTTAAAGTTTTAACTCGTATTACTATCATTAAAATATCATATAAATATCATTTTTCAATGTTGAACGTTGTATCGAAAGCTCTTTAATATATATCAAAATTGTGTCCCTCGTTATTTGCAAAACACTATAAAAACAATGACCAGCATCTAATGGACTGCAAACATAAATAAATATTGGCAAGTAAATTGTTGTACGTATGCTTCATATTAGAAATACAATCTTGGTTTCGACTACGTTTATATTAGTTCTAATACATACGTAATCGAAACATTGATTCAGTAATGATAAAATAAATATTGTTTACTTACTTTAATGCGGAAATATTTAAAACCTTCGTGTTTTGTCAATGTGTTGTTTTTGTTGTACTCATCAGATGAAAATAACTCGCATTCTAGCAAACCATTACCTTCCAGTGTTGTTTTAAGATTGCCTGACTTGCACCAGCGCCAATTGGCACATAACTCAAGACAGCTCATCAAATTCTCAACTAATGTTGATTGTGCCATAGAGGAGCTTGACTGATCAAGCCTTTGATTTAATCGAAAATCGAATATCATCGATTCAAAGCTACTCTCTTCCCTCATAATACTCTGCACACCAAGGATTACCGCAAATATAGAATAATACAATGCATAGACAGCCATTTATATTATGAGGATCATAGGAGAACTTAGCTGTGTTGTAATAATAAACGTCTTCAGTATATTCCAATCAAGTTGTCAAAAGAAAGTAGTAACGCCTTATTGGTTATGCTCAGCTCTATAATGTATAGTAGTCGTTCCAGCCGAAATATTATATATAGATGTATTCGCTCTATCTTATCCCCATGGACTCTATTGCGCTAAACAATTAACGTGACTATTCTATGAATAAAAAATCAATAAACATAATTGAGTGCTACGTTATCTGAGCCATTATTAATATTTACTCTGTTTGAATGGAGGTTTTGAGAAAATCACAAAACTTTTATTGATGTAAAAAAAATCAGAATTCTTTAAAAAAAAACTAAAGCCAAACTTCCGTATTTCACCCAATATTCTCTGTAGGGTGCATTTGCCAGCAGAATTGACACAATTAAGACAAAATAGATGTTTATTACTAAAATTCCAATATATGCTAAATTTTATAGCATCGTATTTTCAATACTTTGAAACACACAAAATATTTATTTTAATAAAAAAGGGTTCATTTGTTATGAAAGTTCAAAATATTTTTGCCTAACAGCTAGACAATAGCCTTATAATGAGATATCAATTTGCTCACGTGACTTTTATCGATAATGGTAGATTTTCGGTAAATTTAGTGTAGATAAAGAAAATGTATTACTAAAAATAAACTATTAATTCGCGTATTTCTAGCGCATTTTGTACAGCAGATATTATAATGGGCTACATTGATAGAAGATAACGAAGTAACACCATAGACAGGATGGCCTTCACTGAACGCTAACATCAATATGGCTTTACAATGTGGATTAGATTGTTTTATTTTCCTCCATTTCGAAGTCCTTGCAGCTGCGCTATCGAAAAACAAATAATAACACAAGAATACCCGCTAACCTTGATACTGTGAAAACCTCGTTATATTTTGGACACCAGCGTAGATCCTAACAAGTTCACCTCACAACAAATAATTCAGTGATTGATGCAGGTATCACACAACCATTAAAAGTGTATAAGGTCGATATAAGGATTACTGGATGAATGCAGAAAAATAGTAATTTGTTATATCATACTTCAATTGAGTGTGATTAATCACGGCAAACGTTTTACAAGGAGGCCAATTTATAACTTTGTCGAGGAATAAACTAGCGTCTAACTGATTCAACGTTCACCTGCTGGGTTAAGTTTAATAGAAATATGTTAATCGAAGAATAAACTAGAAGCATAGCTTCGTGAATTCGGTCTTTTCCGATCGTTGCTATAGCTCATGTTAGTTCTATTTTAATAAACAAAATAATTAAAACTCAAATATTACGACAGCCCTTTATTTTCAAGTTGTTTTCTAGTAGAATGCAATCAGGACGGCTCTCATTTGTAAAGAAAAATGAAACTGTTGTCAACAGGTTAAATAGCACCAGATAACAACGATAAATATTGATAAGCACTGTATTCTGACATTTAAAAACTAAAGAAATATATCCAAAAAACGTTTCTGATAACACATATTAAAACAGACGTGAATTGTTCTTGATTCCATTTGAATTTTAGCCGAAAATAAATTAAAATTTAGCTTGTTGGTATTTTTGAAATACAAGAAAATAAAACAAACAGATAGAACTTTCGAAAATTAAACAAGAAAACAAAACAATATTTTCAGCTTGTCCGGGAGACAAACTGCCAACTACTGTTCTGTCTGCTTTGCACCTTAGGTGGCACATAAGGCATCAGCTGTTTCTGTCCACTTTTTCCTGTTCGCAGCAGCCACCCCCGCCTTATCCATGATCTCCAAACAGCTTCTGCCCGCTCCTTTTCAACAGCTCGGCGCCATGTTGTCTTTGGCCGTCCTCTCTTCTTTTTTTCTTCTTGCGTTCACTGCAGCTGGATCATTAAATCGGGACCAATACCATTTAGCTATTTGGACAAAAATACATACAATCTGGTGCTTTTAAAACATACACTTAAAATTTGAAGTTTACAAAATCTTTCGCCACAAAAAAGTGGATTGCTCCACTTCTATCCGAATTGTTTCTTTCCTTTAAAAAAAAAAACAGGGGGGAGGGTGACTGCAAACAAATGTCATGTTGGATGATGATCACCAGTGTGACGTCACGGCAAAGTTCAACATGGCGGACGACAGGGCTGAGAAAAAGTTTGACAGTTTTTTTTTCGATTTGCGTGGCCTTCGTTATAAGTTATTGATAATTATCCCTCAAAAATATAAATATTTTTCATAAAAAAAACAGAATGTAAAGTTTTCGTTTCAGTTTCATCGAAAGATCGTTGTTAAAACTCATTTCTTGTTTATAAATATTGAGGTTAGATGTTGAGATAACTTTATTAAAATCAATCAATCCTAGCAAACGATATCGACAGTTTTATCATATCAAAATAGGACGTTTTATAGGCAACATATCAATCTATTTGTATGCAAAATTTGGACGGAGTTGGTTTCTTGGTTCGTCTCATCAATCTCTTTAAGAGAGCGGATCAGTAAATGTCGACCAGGGGTGAGCAAAATGATTTTTTCGAAAAATCCCAAAATATTCCTCAAGATAGCTTTCTATGAGTTATTGATGAAAAAAATATTGATAGGTTGGCTGGAGTTAATTTTTTGAAGAATCCGAGCATTTTTAGTACAATGGCTTCCTAAGGTCTCAACTACTGTCTAGAACCTGTATTGAATGAAAAATTAATAAAATAATAAATACGACGTCCAACAACAATTTGAGCATTTGTTCAAAATAACACATGTTTGAGCTTAGTTTCTGTGCATTTGCGTAACTTTGCGTTTAAAACTCAATTTTTGACAGATTTTTGAGTTTTTTCATAATTTCACTCAATTTTGACTATACTAAAATTCACTATTTTCGGAAGGTAGAAAAACAAATTGCTACATGCCAAAGTGAAATAATAGAACATTCTCTATAATAGTGACCATTTATAGTTTACAAAAATGTAATAAAATTTTTGGGCCACTAAAACTACGATTTTTCAGCGCTCTCTAAAGTTTCCCTCTCGGGCGCATTATCAGTCACTTTGTTGCCGTCACGCAATAAACAAAGTCTACTCCGGAACGATGGAAAATTTCACTCAATTCATTCAAAATGATCAAATACCCTATAATAGTAATTCTCGACAATCTGTAGCTTCTTTCATATTTAATCGAACTATTTTTGAGTTTTCATGACCATTTATTTGGTGATTATTTGCTAATTCGCAATGTTTGTTTTGTTATCGTTCGACTATTGGCTGCCCTTGTAGCAAAAAAACGGCCGATTACACCTAATCCAACCTATCTGCTTTCATAATATATAAACGAAAGGCACTTTTGTTGCAGAACATTTTAATGATATGTTTTATTACATCATTTTCTTTATTTAGCTGTTGTTAGATAATTAAAATTACTTGTTACTTGAGATTGCAATACACTTTATTTATAATTATAGTTACACATTTATGCGCCAAACTAATCAATCTTTATTCAAAATCATAAATCTCTATATGTTTTGCATAATTACAATAATACAATTACAATTTACAATTTTGATTATAAATCTGCTTTGTGAGTCTAAAGCCTTGTCTAAAGAAAAGCAACAAAATGCTTATATAGTTCTAGACTCCCATTTGTAAATGAACTGTAACAATTTGAATTAATTAATATTAATGTAATGTTATGATAGAAAAACACCTAAGAAAACGATATTGAAATAATATTACAAAAAACAGCGTTGACAATTTACGCATTTCTAGTGCCTTTGATTGCGTTAGGAACACGATTTCACACTAGCTATATACATGTATACAAGTGACATAGGCAAATGAAGACGTATTTGATTCAAATGGTTAATTAATTGCATTAATTGAGAAATTCATCTGCACTTTTCAATGTAAAATATTGTTTTTATCTTTGTATTTTGTTTGTACACACTGCACTTTTCACTATTAAAATTGTCATTGGAATGTCTCAAATTACTTTATGACTCTATCCATTCACTAGCTGTATAATGTTAGTTTGAAAATGATATGAAAGGTGATTGCCAACAGTTTTATTTGCATATATTCGCGAGTAGAAATGTTAACAAGTATCACTAACAACACCCCCCTTGCTTCCTCGAATAATTTTTTAATAGACCAGATTCAAGTTCTTTATTGCCCAGGCTAAGCATGGGTAAATCAACAAAAGAGTCAAGAGTCATTTGTATTTCAATGCCTTTTCGATTGGTACGTTCCCAAGGGATTCACCTCATACAGAAGAATATATCACCTACTATCGAGCAATGAAGAACGTTAAACTGGACTATTATAACAAGGCATTATTTTACCTGCGCATGCGCTGAACTGCTGAGCCAAACAATTGTATGGCGGGCTCCTCACAAGAATGACGCGCACAAAGCCTATATTGTCAAAATGGCACTTGTTGTGTAATATTTTTTTACTATCGCTTGTTGTTCTTGCCTTCTTTTACAGATGTAAAAAAAACAATGTACAATATAAACGTTTATTTCATTTCTTTAATATTTAATTCATTGACATTAACAAATAAACAACCATAAAATATTTATTCCAGCGATTTGAATCAGAAGTCATTGAACCAGTAGGCCAGAATGTCAGTGACAGGTCAATTTGAAGACATGTGTTGGTCTCTTTGCCAAATTTTCCCAGTTGTTATCATCTAATAACATAAAAGTGTACATAACATAGATAAGAGAACAAGTTATAACTCAGTGGTTGATGTTCGAGAATTTATGTTATGACACAAAATTAAATGTTCATGAACAACAATATTCAAGGTGAATTTAAACTTCTGACCATTGTAATGTCAGATCTCCGATTTTGCAAAGAAATAAATGGAATTGTAGCACACGAATTGGGAAGATAGAATTTAGAGCTGCAAGGCTATAATATTCTCTTGATTTGAAAATGGAACCGATATTCTGTCTGCCGCTAAAACCGCCATCAATAATATTTCACTTGAAAACCCTAATTAGCCAAATGTTGCCAATAATAAGTTTCACATCACAATGATAAGGATGAACTTAGGGTCTCATCAGTAGAAATAACTCAGTGGTTGTTACCCTCCAATAAGAGAATTTTCCCGTTTGATATAAGCTATAATTACTCCAGTGCACAATATCGAGAGATTTCAAACCAAAGCAAAATCCAATTTGGATAATCCGATTTCAAAACACATAATGAAAAAAAAACATATTTATCATACACTTACCTAAATTTATTGATTAGAACCATGACTTTTAGTAAAAGTGATTAAACAACAGCTCTTCTCAGGCAAAAACAAGCAACAAATGGCGAAGATTCTTCGCACATGTTCGCAGAATACTATTACTTTGACTCCGTTTAGCGAGGCATCATCAGTCTAAAATTGAACGACTGGAACTTAAGCAATAACCTTAAAGTTATTTAAAACTATACTGGACTTTTCTATGCTCCAAAATGTTCTAAAGGTGGAAAAAAATCCATCGGCATACCAAGCAGTTATGAAAACCGACAGCGAACACTATGAGGATGAGGTGTCTCAAAGGACAATTTCACGCATGCGCAGGTAAAATGATGCCTTTTTGACTATTATAAGAACGATCGCTCACGGACTAGCTAGTTAACTTTAGCATCTGTCAAAACAATCCCTTTTATCAGTTATAAAGCACTTCACAGTACTTTAACGATTTATTTCCAATCATGTCAAGGATAAGGAGATTGCTGTGATTGACGTGGTATATACCAGACACTAATGACATGCTAATAAAACTGTTATATGTTACCCGAACAATAGATAGATGGCAGCAAAGTTTTACTTAACGGGAACTAATGCAAACAAGAATATTTCTGACCCAATAAAGCTGTTTGGACTGCTCGAGCATCACACCCATCTCCTTCTCTTGTGTGGTCTTTATGTGGTGCATATTCAGATGGAAGTGAGCAGTTATTGATTGCAATTCCATCTAACACCGTATTCATCGCCATATGTCTGGGGCATAACGAAAGTGACAGATATTGCTTATCTAGTTCACACCTAAACAAGTTATGGAGTCTGTAAAACCCGGAACGTTTCCGGAACACCCCGGAACACACCCGGAACACACCCAGAACACCCCCAGAACACCCCAAGAACACCCCCGGAACACCCCGAAAAACGAATAGAAAAAATAAATATATAAAAAATTTGAAAAATGAAAAAAAGAAATGAAAAGAGAAAAAGAAAAGAAAAAAAAAACGAAAAACAAAAGACAAATATTCCCAACTCCCATCCCATTATCTATTATATATATTTTGATCCTTTTTGAAGAATTGTTAAATATAAATAAATAAATATTAGACCGAATGCATGGATGGACTGAATGAATAAATGGATGTTGAATAACTATCAAAACTGATCTCATAAGCTACTTGTAATTTGAATTTTCTTAAACTAATTTTAATTAATTTTGATTAATCATTTTATCTTACTATTCTAATTAGTGTTCCGGAATTGTTCCGGGTGTGTTCCGGGAACTTTCCCGGTTTTACAGACACCCATATATCATCCCATGAAACGTAAACTTTTGTCTGTTAACTGGCAAATCTCCTCCTGCGCAAAGAGTCAGCTAGTCTCAAATCATAAGATGCACTGTTCTACTGTCTGTTATACTGTAAGATTTTGTGTAGCACACAACTTATACTTATGATGCATGTTATTTTTGCTATTGTGCTTTATAAACTTCATAAGTAAAGCTGTCATGCAATTTACCTGCTCTCGCAAGGAGAAGACCGATGAGCTTCCGTGTCCAAGGACTGATCTGAGATGTTCGATGTTTTTGAATGACCTTTTATATTTTTTCACTATTCTCTAAAGCAACACATTGTGTAGCTGAAGAATTAAACTTGCTTGAGCCGCAGAAACCATAAACCAAAAAATAGAATCCACTCACCGCCTTGTGATTTCAAAAGCAAAGAATACGTAGTTATTGTGGAATTCGTCAGCTCATTATTGCATTCCACTGACTCCTTCAAATTTCACTGATTTGTGTGTATTTTGTTTTTGATAAGTCACAGTACTTTTCATCCTCGGAAACCCAGGCGGTATACTCTGTCGCTCTAAAATGACCTCCTTGAATGCGAACTCACTTAAACATCGCTGGAAAGTGGTCTCGCATGTTGGTGGGAAAATATCAAAAAAACCTGCGCATGATAGTAAGGAGCCTTGGGCTCTATCGAGCCACTGGGCACAAAAATTCTTATGATACAGAAATAATTGCGTCCGAACGGATGTACACAGGCTACAATGGTAAGTAATGGACGATAAAGTATGTATTTTGACGTTTTATTCATTGATCTATTAATTTCAATGCATGGCAGAGAATGCCATGGATAAAGTATTATCAATTATATTAGATAAATGCTGATCTAGAGCAACGAACTTTTGTGTATCGCAATAACTTCAGCAGTACTGGAAACATTTTATGATATTGAACACGGCTAAATACAGCAAAAATAATTAAAATATTATTCTTATGTAAAGCAAATATATTTTATTAGTTTAAATTGACTTTTATAATGGCAGCCTTGTCGAACGATAACAAAACAAACATTGCGAAATCAGAAACTAATCCCGGCCAATAACTAGTCATAAAATCTCTCTAAAAGGCACAGAGTACATGGAATTACTATTTCAAAAACAAATTAGCATTTTAAATGAGTTTGTTTATTGCGTGACGGCAACAATGTGACTGATTATGCGCCCGAGAGGGAAACTTTGAACATGTTTGGAGAGCGCTGAAAAAAAAAACGATTTTATCTAACAACAGCTAAATAAAGAAAAGTATGTAATAAAACATATCATTAAAATGTTCTGCAACAAAAGTGCATTTCTTTTTTATATCATGAAAGCAGATAGATTGGATTAGGTGTAATCGACCGTTTTTCGCTACAAGATCGAGGGCAGCCAATAGTCGAACGATAACAAAACAAGCATTACGAATTAGCAACTAATCACCAAATAAATGGTCACAATAACTCAAAAATAGTTCGATTAAATACGAAAGAAGCTACAGATTGTCGAGAACTACTATTTTAGGGTATTTGATCATTTTGGATGAATTGAGTGAAATTTTCCATCGTTCCGGAGTAGACTTTGTTTATTGCGTGACGGCAACAAAGTGACTGATAATGCGCCCGAGAGGGAAACTTTAGAGAGCGCTGAAAAATCGTAGTTTTAGTGGCCCAAAAATTTTATTACATTTTTGTAAACTAGAAATGGTTACTATTATAGAGAATGTTCTATTATTTCACTTAGGCATGTAGCAATTTGTTTTTCGACCTTCCGAAAATAGTGAATTTTAGTATCGTCAAAATTGAGTGAAATTATGAAAAGACTCAAAAATCTGTCAAAAATTGAGTTTTAAACGCAAAGTTACGCAAATGCACAGAACCTAAAGCTCAAACATGTGTTATTTTGAACAAATGCTCAAATTGTTGTTGGACGTCGTATTTATTATTTTATTAGTTTTTCATTCAATACAGGTTCTAGACAGTAGTTGAGACATTAGGAAGCCATTGTACTAAAAATGCTCGGACTTGCCAAAACATTAACTCCAGCCAACCTATTAATATTTTTTTCATCAATAACTCATAGAAAGCTATCTTGAGGAATATTTTGGGATTTTTCGAAAAAATCATTTTGCGCACCCCTGGTCGACATTTACTGATCCGCTCTCTTAAGTACGAGAGAAGTTAAAAAGCCAGATTTACGCCAGCGACTAAACGACCATCAACAAATTATGAACATATATGGTCTACTTGGAGTAGTTGAACAGGTATTATTAAGTGTGAATGTCAGTACGGATCGAGCAAAAATTTCATTTTCTTGGCCACGGCCCCAAAAAATGACCTAGCTCATATTTTGTCTACAGGTAGGCCTAAGTACGTATGTAATGGAATGGGGGTTCTTTAGGCAAGTTCTTTTTTTAATTTAGGAGAAAATAGACAATAATCGATTTTGACGAAAATTGACAAAATTCGTGACGCGAGTAGTAAAAAAACACCTACTTTCTCATACCACGAAATCGTACTTTAACATCAAACTGTGGTTCAATTTTTGGATATTTGTATAGACCAAGCTTTTGACATGGACTTGGTAATTGTTTTGAGTCGTTTTGTAGGATTTGTAGAGAATTAGAAGTCATAAAAGTAGAGGTACTTAAGCTTAGTTCGATTCAACGCAAAACATCTCATTACAAAACAGGCAAAAAATATATGTGGTAACGCTTGAAAATTGTTGATACTCTGGCCATATAATTTATTTGTGATTGTCTTTGAGTCTATGTATTTTTTAGTTTGGTTTTTACAAACATTTGTAAAATAATTGGCATCAAAGTATTATGAATTTTGCCTTTTCGCTATATTGAAATTGACAACAGTCTGACAAACTTTGAATAATTTATTCCTTAAGTATTGTCAAAAATTATTAAATTGAAATTGATTTCGCTACCTGATTATTTGTTCTAACCAGCGAAATATATAACACAACGGATAAATTATTTTTTTTAGTTTTGTTTCAGTGTTGCAAAACCATTTTTGTTTTTGTTAATTCGACGGCAAAACAAGGCAATCCGGCGGTATCAATTGCCATTTGTTCTTCAATCATTTGTAAACAACTCTAACACAAGCTTAGATTATAGCTGGATCTGTAATAATATTTTTTTTAAATGCCATAAATGCTATTCTGGTTATTTTATTTATTTATTTTTTCAATATCAATTTATTTTTAGTTTAGTCTCAGAAAAGTTAGTGCTGGCGGTCCTCAGAATGGTAACTTCACAGAAATTAAACACTTTATAAAAATCGCTCCCATAGAATAAGTTTTTACACGACTGAAGATTGGAATATCATCTTGCCGTTTGATATAAGAATTTCTCAACTTTTTATTTAATCGCTGATTTCTGATAGATTAAAATGTATTATTTTCATAGCTTAAATATGCAGAAGCTATAAATAGACCTCAACTTAAAAAAAAAACTATCATAAAACTATACAGCGTAATTTCTATTGAGAAACTCATGAATGAGTTCTTTATTAGTGCTAAATCTATATATCTTAATGATAACATTATAAATAGATATGAATGATCATGTGTGTAGGTAATCGACACGTCTCGTCTTGGCAGAGTACTAAGTTTATAACAAATTACCATAAAGCCATTCAAATGCCCTAATAAAATTAAAGTACAAAGTACGGCATACTACAGTAAATGTAATCAACAAATGGCAATAAGGCTGTGAAGTAAATGATGTTTTTGTCGATGTCGCCCGTAAAAATTAGTGAAGTAAAAACTTAATAGATGGAATTATTGGAAATGATATCATCATAAAATGAACAGCAAAGATGATTGTACAAGAAAATGGTTGAAAATCGAATTTGCCCAGAATATTATTTGGGATATATAAACACATTTGATATGTTGAAACCAGGCTATTTCAAACTGCAATGGGATTACTATTTTTCGAATTTTCTATTGCGTTTAGTTTTTATCCTCCTCGTAATCAAGATGTTACGTCATAGTTAAATAGGGCAATTGCTGTTTCTTAAAATGCATTTTTGTATCTCTATTATCATCACCTATATTCTTCATCGATACAGTCTAGATCTGTTAGACCTGTGTAACAAAACGGTCAACTCACGTTTTGGATGTTGGTTCTTCATTGAAAACAAATATCAGCTATGTGCGCTTTTCAGCTAATCACCGTTCGTTATATGAAGTGGGTGCCACGCATTAACTTAAATAAAGTGTAATATACTTATCGCTACGAAGGCTATGTATATTGATATCCTATAAAAGATCTTTTGCTGGTATATCAGAGAGCTTCAAGTGATTTTGTACTCAATGGGATCGGGTCCACCGTTTGAGTTCGACCACGCCCTGCGCATAACTTGATTAATTAAACGAAAGCCTGGTACTCACTAACGCATAAGCCCAATCTTATATTTTTTTGTTCATCAGCTTATTGCTATGCTTATTTCACGTTACTTGCAAGCTTTTTTTCTCCGCATACAGGTGTGCCTCCGTGTAAACAAATCTGGAATCCAGGGTACACACAAAATTTGTTTTTGGAATCCG
>OU974083.1:5063527-5108527 GCA_918843875.1 Diadumene lineata | reverse complement strand
CCTGCTTAAACATGCTTAAAAGTAACCCAAACATACCACCAACTAAGTTGCTATTTAGATCAACAAGGAATCATGTTACCTTGTTATGATGGGTGGGGAATGGTGTTTCTCAGACTTTCGAAGACGGTGACGTACGCATATTCTAAAATTTGAGTCTTGGTAATATTTTCAAAACTCGAGCCCATGCTTTTTATTGAAATTTTTCCGACCCAGAGACTTTACATTGAACTTTATGTTCTACAATATTCCGAAATTTTGAGATTGTACTGAAAAAAAATTCTGAGCATGCGAGACCCTCAATTTCGTAAAAAATCCGAGACTCTGAGACACTCATTCTAAACCTCGATATTATGAGATCATGTATAAATTTCGCGAGACTCGTGAGTTTTCAGGAACATTTCGCCAAAAGCCTGTCCTGTAGCCTTGAGAATACACATTCATTCGTATTCTGCACTGGAAAAGCTCAACCATTTCCATACTATGTAAAAGTATGTTTGAGAGAGACGTGGTGGCCTAGTGGTTAGGGCATTGGACTTCGGGTCCACTGGCCCGGGTTCCCAGACCGGGCGATCACGTTGTGTCCTTAGGCAAGATACTTTACTTTCTCAGTGCCTCGTCTTCTCGGATAAGGACGTAAAGCCGGAGGTCCCGTCTGCCTTCACTCTGACTATGTTATAAGGTGGACGTAAAAGAACCGCTGAGGACGTAAACAAATCTCTGGCAGTGACCACCCTATGTGTCTGTCTCTGCAACCAGCATTGAGGTCGGTTTGGCGCGAATGTTCGAATAAAGGTTACTAGTCAATGAGACCTCGTACTAAAAAATACAGCTAGTAACCCAATGGACTTTGCCAAGTGCTGGAACCATGTAGATGTAGATGTAGATGTAAATATGAATTTACAGGAGCAATGTACTACAAATACAATTTCAATTAAATAAATGAAAATAAATCATCAAATTGTAAAGAATTACCATATAAATTAAACTTATGAAATGATATGTCAAACGCTGCTGTATCAGCCATCTTCTATATTTAATCCTTTTTCTTGCAAACATTCTTAAAAACAGTAAACCATGTATTCAAAACAACACGATTACTGGTGAGAGTAACAGTGAAATCTATGGGAATGAAAAATTAGTGAAAAATATGTAACAACTCGTTGCTTGCAAGATATTTCGCAAACTTTCAAGAAATCTCAGACTACCTGCTGTTCGCCTCGCTTTTCTTTCATGCCTTCCCACGATTCCCTGCGTTCGCTCTATGTGCGATAAGAAGCGATTGGGTGGCAGTATGTGCACGAGGTCCGATCCCTGGTTCGAATCCCACAAAGCATGGTAATTTCTTTTGTTAGCAAAAATAGTATGTAAGTGTTCATTGGTCCTGTAAATTCACATTTACAGTCGAAATACATCCACATACAATTTGCAAGGAATGGGTAGACATTTTACATACAATTTAGAAAGTTAAGAAGGGAGATGAATGTCACGTACAGTTCAATCAATCAATCAATCAATCTACCAATCAATCAACTTAATAACGTCATAACGCAGGATGTGGTTGCCCAATTCATCCGAGCCAGTGGCTCATGTAAAAAACGTATGACAACATAAATACTAAATACATTAGCGGAAAACAATACAACTATAACATAACATAACATAACATAACATAACATAACATAACATAACATAACATAACATAACATAACATAACATAACATAACATAACATAACATAACATAACATAACATAACATAACATAACATAACATAACATAACATAACATAACATAACATAACATAACATAACATAACATAACATAACATAACATAACATAACATAACATAACATAACATAACATAACATAACATAACATAACATAACATAACATAACATAACATAACATAACATAACATAACATAACATAACATAACATAACATAACATAACATAACATAACATAACATAACATAACATAACATAACATAACATAACATAACATAACATAACATAACATAACATAACATAACATAACATAACATAACATAACATAACATAACATAACATAACATAACATAACATAACATAACATAACATAACATAACATAACATAACATAACATAACATAACATAACATAACATAACATAACATAACATAACATAACATAACATAACATAACATAACATAACATAACATAACATAACATAACATAACATAACATAACATAACATAACATAACATAACATAACATAACATAACATAACATAACATAACATAACATAACATAACATAACATAACATAACATAACATAACATAACATAACATAACATAACATAACATAACATAACATAACATAACATAACATAACATAACATAACATAACATAACATAACATAACATAACATAACATAACATAACATAACATAACATAACATAACATAACATAACATAACATAACATAACATAACATAACATAACATAACATAACATAACATAACATAACATAACATAACATAACATAACATAACATAACATAACATAACATAACATAACATAACATAACATAACATAACATAACATAACATAACATAACATAACATAACATAACATAACATAACATAACATAACATAACATAACATAACATAACATAACATAACATAACATAACATAACATAACATAACATAACATAACATAACATAACATAACATAACATAACATAACATAACATAACATAACATAACATAACATAACATAACATAACATAACATAACATAACATAACATAACATAACATAACATAACATAACATAACATAACATAACATAACATAACATAACATAACATAACATAACATAACATAACATAACATAACATAACATAACATAACATAACATAACATAACATAACATAACATAACATAACATAACATAACATAACATAACATAACATAACATAACATAACATAACATAACATAACATAACATAACATAACATAACATAACATAACATAACATAACATAACATAACATAACATAACATAACATAACATAACATAACATAACATAACATAACATAACATAACATAACATAACATAACATAACATAACATAACATAACATAACATAACATAACATAACATAACATAACATAACATAACATAACATAACATAACATAACATAACATAACATAACATAACATAACATAACATAACATAACATAACATAACATAACATAACATAACATAACATAACATAACATAACATAACATAACATAACATAACATAACATAACATAACATAACATAACATAACATAACATAACATAACATAACATAACATAACATAACATAACATAACATAACATAACATAACATAACATAACATAACATAACATAACATAACATAACATAACATAACATAACATAACATAACATAACATAACATAACATAACATAACATAACATAACATAACATAACATAACAGAACAGAACAGAACAGAACAGAACAGAACAGAACAGAACAGAACAGAACAGAACAGAACAGAACAGAACAGAACAGAACAGAACAGAACAGAACAGAACAGAACAGAACAGAACAGAACAGAACAGAACAGAACAGAACAGAACAGAACAGAACAGAACAGAACAGAACAGAACAGAACAGAACAGAACAGAACAGAACAGAACAGAACAGAACAGAACAGAACAGAACAGAACAGAACAGAACAGAACAGAACAGAACAGAACAGAACAGAACAGAACAGAACAGAACAGAACAGAACAGAACAGAACAGAACAGAACAGAACAGAACAGAACAGAACAGAACAGAACAGAACAGAACAGAACAGAACAGAACAGAACAGAACAGAACAGAACAGAACAGAACAGAACAGAACAGAACAGAACAGAACAGAACAGAACAGAACAGAACAGAACAGAACAGAACAGAACAGAACAGAACAGAACAGAACAGAACAGAACAGAACAGAACAGAACAGAACAGAACAGAACAGAACAGAACAGAACAGAACAGAACAGAACAGAACAGAACAGAACAGAACAGAACAGAACAGAACAGAACAGAACAGAACAGAACAGAACAGAACAGAACAGAACAGAACAGAACAGAACAGAACAGAACAGAACAGAACAGAACAGAACAGAACAGAACAGAACAGAACAGAACAGAACAGAACAGAACAGAACAGAACAGAACAGAACAGAACAGAACAGAACAGAACAGAACAGAACAGAACAGAACAGAACAGAACAGAACAGAACAGAACAGAACAGAACAGAACAGAACATAACATAACATAACATAGAACATAGAACAAGAACGTGTATGAATCAATAAATGTGCGCCAATTGGATGAAGAAGATTAAAAACAATGCTATAAATTAAAAGAGCTAAAATATATATACATTTAACTATCCTACGAATGTCTATTTACAAAGAATGGAAAGAAATTGAGTAGTGTTCGTCGAGCAATTTAGAAACTGTTAAACTGTCTCAATTTTCTTTCACGTCTTTCCTATCTGCAGTACAATATTGCATCAACGATTTTGTGTTATACTTTTCCACCAGCAAGCGATATCGGTCACACACTGAATTCCATCCATCTCCAGTTTGCAGCAACCCGAAATTGTATGAAAAATCAATTGAAACCAAGGCTATTGAGGCACGTATATATGAATAGCACTTAAAAACAAGGTAACACTGGAATTGTCGTTCGTCTATCCGTTTAATTTTTTGTTCCACGTTTGAACTTTTGATAAATTTAACCGCGGAATTGAACACTTGGTTACTTTAAGTAGTTTCACGTTTGCTTTGTTATTTATTTTCCTTTATTGTCTATCAATTATTATATCGCAACAAAATGAGTGCATGTTAGTATGTGATGTTTAGCATCGTAAGCGGCTCTAGTTTTTACCGTGCCGAAAGAATTGGAAACGTGTTGAGTTGATTGTAACAATGGCTTGCAATGGCTCCACTCTCTGGACAAAGACATGAGAATAATTAATATACTATTGACAGTCACAAACAAATGTCCAAAATCAGAGTTAGTCACCGAACCGTATTATACTTTTAAATTTCTACCCTGGTTTTTATTGCTTGTTGTTGGTCCAGCTTAAAATGGAAAGACTTGTGTTGTTCAGCAATTTTTGGAAGCGCCGCATTTTACGGTTTTACATGCCCAATGGCAGGACAGCTACGAGACGATGAGGAAACGATCCAAGAAGAATTTGTTTTCACAAGGATTACCTAACTTGTCTAACGATTTAAGTGAAATTGATATTCATTTTAATAACATTTTCATCCTGTTTAATTTGATGCTAAACAAATATTTAATTCCCAAGGTTTTTTTTAACAAGGCTGATTGTGATGTGTAAATCGTTTGTGACATATGTTGTTATTTTAAAAAAATAGCATACCACAGTATTTGGCTAATTTTTCTGTTCATGTTTGAACAAGGGCCCCCTGACCAATATATTTCCCAATCTTTTTCAACCAAAATGTCAAAGAAAAATATAAATCTAAACAGTTTGGGTCAAACTGTAAGGAAAATCAGACCTTAATAATGTATTTCTCTAAACATTTAGCATAGTGTTGCAAGTCAAGGCTCACCAATTTCTATCAAAATTTGTTCGTGGATAGTAAGGGAGATAAGAGCTCTGCTAAAGTTTTTTCTTACAATGACATTTCTCTCGCTGAGATATTGCGATTTTTGATTCTCGATCAGAACCTTTAAGAATCATCAAGAACCTTTGCAAATATATAATGTAGTCCGAACATCTCGCTCTAAAAATTATTCCATATATTTCAAAAACAAGCATGAAAACCCAAAGCCAAGGAGTTTTTCTATGTATCTCAGCCAAAAGAACGGCACAATATTACCGCCGTTTTCAAAACGTAGTATAGTTAGCTTGTGTTGCTCGATCACTCATTGTGCTGAATTTGCTTTTCAATGCACTCCCTGAACTGGAAGCCTATTTTGTTGACAAAGATCTTGTATGAAAAGTTATTTTTCATTGTGAATAGTTGATAAATTCGCATTGATTCTAAATCTCTCCGTGTTATGAATTGCCCGTAAAAAAGTATGAATGAACAGAGTGAAATTAACTTCGTGAGTCCGTGTTGCTCTTGCTTTTCACCTTTTTTGAATTGCTGCAAATGCACGTTTGTTTTGTTTTTGTTTTTATGAACTTTTTATCGCCGTCGTATTTACTTTTAAAATAGATTAGTCAATAAGTAATGATTGAAAAATGCTACAAGGAACTCGAAGAATACGGCCTTTTTTACCATCTTACATAATGCAAGCGTGTCAAATAAACTCTTCCTTCCAGAAAAGAAAATATAACTTGTAAAATATCTGTCTTTGGATTTTTACAGCGCTCTGCATGACTTAGTATTCCGAAGCTTCGTTGTTCGTTGAATAGTAAGTCAGTTCTTTTACTTTTTTCAATTCTGTTTCTTTGTTTCTCTTTCTCAGTCAAAACTCTTCTTAGCAGCAGATTAGCTTAAATATTGTCTTCCTTGTTACCCATAGTAGAAATACCTTTTTTAGAAAGTTTTCAGTAAACATAAACTGAAAAAATTATTTTGAATTTTTTGTGTTCGCTAAATGAACTGGTCAGCAACTTTGCGTGCCAGTACACGGACGGAGCAGTTGTACGTATTTTTGAAATGCGGACTTCCTGTGGTCGACGACAATTCAGCTCGATGGTTTACCATATTTTCTTAATTATGGTGCTCCGCTTGCGCGGGCCTTCGGCACGCGCGGAGCTCCGCTATTATCTGTAAATGTTTGTTTGTTTGATTATTCGTTTGTTTGATTTTATGTTAACTCGTACTCGTCATCACGCTTAGTGCACGTATACTCGAAAGAAAACGTTGATGTTCTGATTCCTCTAAGTTTTATTGCATATACTTTTCTCTCACAATTGTTACAAGTACATGTACAGTTAAATGTCTTTATTTTATTCATCAATTAAAGTATACATTTAGCTAGAATTTGAAGGATTCTTCATTAACATTCATTACATTTTTTGGAAATTTTCTGGTTACTTTTTTATTTGCGTTTCTATCTACTCTAAACGTGAAGGTTGGCCATTTTCATACACCACCACCTCTCTGTAACAATTCATGTGGCCTGTTAACAGCCATAAAGCTCGATTCTCATGCCAATCTCATTATTATATGTCTTGGGATAAACACGGATGTACCTTGCTTCAATAGGGGGATCCAGGATGTTTCTCACGATACCATTAAAGTCTGTGTTACCATTTAGGACTTTGCTATCTTGATAGTCATGGAAAACGTTCCCATCATTACTGTATTTCAAGCTGTATGTTTTGACCCAGTACGGCACGCGATCTACGCCTTGACTGGCAATTGCAGATATTTTGGTGATTTTACGCATATCTACTTGCAGCCATGCATCACTTGGTATAGTTGCTATCCAACCTCCGATTACCATACTTATGGATTCTTTATTAAGGCGACCATGGTATGGATTCGCCATCGGATATGAAGTCGAAGCATTTATTTGATCATTTGCAATGCGACCATCTTCCATTCCAAGGGCTTTGTGAAAAATAAAAAAAAGAAATAGATGAATAAAAAGTGGCCCCATAATCCCTAAAGCTAGCACTTTTGAATTATTCCTGTTGGTTTTTAGAAGTTATCACAGGTCGTGTATTGCGGGTCGCGTCCGTGTAAATCGTGCTTTAGGCTTTGTTTTTTGCTACTTGATTCATTTTTTTGTGTCGCGTGCAAAGCATTCAGAAGAAGGCAATTACATTTACGATTGATTATTACATTTACTGTTGTTATTTTACATCTAGCGGTGATACATACATCAAATTGCTTACTTCTAGAGAGAAACGCAGTGTTCGTTTGCAAAGTGTATTCAGAAAAAATGCCTACATCTATGCAAGACGCTAGTGCACCATTTTATCTCGGTTTATAATATAGATTTATTCTTACGCGCGCTCTGATTGGTCGACGAGCGTGCATTATTTCACCGGTAAAAGCACGCTCTCAAAGGAACGGCAAACATCAAAGCTCAATTTTTTTTCAAAATTGTAGGAGAAAATGGAGAAAATAGTTTTTTTGTTGCGATAAAATTTACAAAATTTAATTGAATTGCAGAGCAAGACAAGTCACACATACACAATAACAAACACATGAAAACACAGCGGATTTGTCTGTATTTCAGGAATAAAACTATCGAAAGACTACATCGAACTACTAGGAGCATCAACTCACTATGGGTCTCCCAGTTTACAAAATTGAAGAAAACTTCACATAAATGTAGTTCACGTTGTTATATTAAATAGTTTTGATTGTGTGACAACCATTCAAAGCGAAGTAAAGCATTGCCGTGTGAAAGCATCAATCTGATAAATACGAACAATTTAAGTGTACAAATATCACAAAGACGCGTTAATAAAACCAAAAAAAAACATTTTCAGATACAAAAGAACAATTCTTTATCATATAACAGACGTTTTTCTATTTGCAAATTATTTAGAATCCGGCAATAAATAAAAATGATGAAGTTTTGGACGTTGAAACTGGTTTACCTGAAGTTGTCGCTTTTTTCCGATAATCTCCAAATTTCGTCGAGAAAACATGCTTAACATCTCTCTTAAATTGGCCACATCGCAGAGGTGTTTACCAAGAAAGTTAAGAAATCATATGCTTGAGATGGTTTGATTAAGGTTTTCTTCAAATGATAGTTTTTGTAGCGATAAAGTAATCAAGAAATTTCCCCCAAGCAAGCGACCAACTGGCTAACATGATCATGCTTTTCACAACAACTCCGACCGATTTACCATCTCACATGTCAATTTATCCATATTCCTTTCGTGTAGAATATTTAAAAAAACACTTGGCCTTTGCAAAAACACTGCAAAAAACATGATAGAGCCAAATAGTTGATATTTAGTAGTTCTCTCCTACACAATCTCCAAGCAAAACTTTTGGCCTTTCCCTTATAACGAGTATTCTGATTTGTCGATCCTAACACTTTGAGGGAATTGAGCTTCTCATCAACTGAGTAAAATTTTTCGCTTGTTTTAAAAGCATCTGTAATTTGTTTAAACATTACTTTCTATATTATAAAAGCAATAAAGGATGGATTTCCGTGTTTTATCGGTGAAATAATGCTCTTAATGATTTTCTTAGGCCTCTTTTCGTGTTCTCCCAAACGTCATGCGTGCATTATTTCACCGAAAAAAACACTGAAATCCATCCTTTATTGCTTAAATAAATCATGTCAAAAATCTCGCCTAAGTTAGGTAGTTTGTTGAAGAATCGACGGGCATGAATCGGCGACATACACATCACAGCGGCTGAAAGACCATGATTCAAAAGTTTGACCGAAAGAGCCACCACTTCACATCATGCAAGTATCTGGCCATCGAAACGTTCATAGCATTAACAATTACAGCACTATTTCAAAAGACCAACAAAAAACTTGTCTTCGATTTTGAGTTGTACATGAACAAAAACTTCGCTTTTTCAGTAAAGCACTGCGGTGTCAGAATGTGAATCTATCATGACAATAGGAATTTGCCAACTAATCCTTCCAGTGGAGCCGTTTTTAAGTTGTAATATCTCTGTTGAAACAGACTTCGAGTTCTGAGAAATAGCACTGGATACTCTACGATTTTTTCCGTAAATATCTGAACAATGTTAATGATTAAAGTATCCTGAAGAGTTTCTCGAATTTTTTTAATTTTACGAGCGAAAATAAAATCGCCTTGTGCACGGATGGGTAACGGAGGCGCGGAGTAGCCTGGGTCGGGCAATTAAAAAATCAACTGGATTAAATGTTGACTGTAAACATTGTTAGACATTTTCTAAAGTGTGGAGCTCCGCTAAGAAAGTCTTCAAAATATTTTCCAACAAATGGTGTAAAATTCGTTGCAATTTTCGCAACGTGAAGTAAAGACGTTAGTAGTATAGCGTGCACCGTTATCAAATCTTACCTGTTGATACTTGATCTCCCTCGCATTCGTTTGTCTCCTCGGCTGCAACATACGTTTTAGCATTAAAATGCTACAAGTGAACATTATAATAACCTCATCTTAAAAAAGAACTTGTAAAGGTTTCCCTAAGCTTAGAGTTAAAACACAATCCCAGCTGGGTCAAATTTGATCTACCCTGTTGCACTATGTATCAATATCCAAACAGTAAAACTCTGGGCAATATCTCAATATATGAAAAAAAATATTTTAATTCTTTTTATTTTAAAAGCAGTCACGGATATGAGATAAAAAACACAAAAATAACACAATATGGGACATCTTGAAATATTTTTGCTTACCTATTTTCAGCTGATACACATAATTGACATTGCCAGTTCCAATACAGACTGCATCATTGCTATCGTCACAACTGTTTTCATAATCAGGAATGCATTTGCTTTGATCTGCTTTGCCATACTTAGCGTAGTCACCATTCCCACTCCAACATTCACCGTAGTATTGAAGACCGAAATATTTGTAGCCTGCTTCTCTTGCTTTAGCAGCACAACGACATGCTAGTCTGGAAAAAATATAACTCGATATTAGATTAGTTATACACATTGTTAACTTAACGGGGATTGTGTCATCTTTCACACTACTAAAGCACGTCATAACCATTACCACCCCAACATTCACCGTAGTTTTGAAGATTAAAATATTTGTACACTACACTAGACAATGTATCGAATACTAAAGACCTAGGAATAACCGTCTCGACTGATCTCTCTTGGTCAACACATATCGAACATATTACCAACAAAGCTAATAGAACCCTTGGTTTGGTCAAGCGGGTATGTGGTCGTGACATTTCGGACACATTTACTAGAAAACTACTATACTGTTCCTTAGTTCGTCCTCAATTAGAATACTGCCTATGGTCGCCCAATACTGTGAAACATCGTCGACTAATAGAAAATCTACAAAGAAGGGCTACGAAATTCATCCTAAACTATCCCCAAGACATGACTTATAAGGACCGACTACAAACTCTTAATATGCTTCCACTTGAATACAGAAGAAATATCGCAGACCTGTTTCAGTTCTACAAATTCCACACAAGAACTATGGACATAGAATTAAACAAATATGCCCTACCACTTACCTCTGTATACAAAACACGTAAAAATGATGTGAATAATTATCGTCTTTCAATCTTTCACAAGCAAAACTACTACAATTACTCTTACTTTCCGAGAGCAATTAAATTATGAAACGAACTCTCTGCTAATATTAAGACACTGCCCATAAATCAATTCAAGCAACACTTGTACGATAGGTTCAAAAACAAATTATTTAAGTATCAGCCACCTTAACTTTACTTCGATTCTGACCTATTGTACACTAGCTTTTCATATTGCTTCTCTAGTTAATCAACTGTAATAACTTCATTATATGTATATTTATTTTTTGTACGATATAATTTATATCTTGCTTTTTAGGGCATATTGACAAGCAATTGGGGCTTTGCCCTGTGTCTTTATCGCCTGCCAATATTTTTGGCAAAGTGATTAAATAAAAATAAAATACAAAATAAAACGATATTTTTCAAAAAGAGTAAAATTAACTAATTTTTTGAGTGAACTCAAGTTATACTCAATACATTGAGTAAAACATACTCAAAATAATAGTAAAATTTACTCAAAGAGGTGAACTCCAAAAGGTTGAGTAAATATACTCACATTTGTGAGTAAAGTTATTGAATCTCAACTCACAAGTTTGAGTAAAATCTACTCAACTGTACTTGACACCTTTTTGAGTATAGTTTACACAATATAGCGAGTAAATAAAACATGCTACTCATGATCGTGTAAAATTACTCTTGAGGTTCTTATCAACTTCACCAACAAATATGTAGACTTCCATAAGGTAAAATAGCATAAATCAAAATTAAATCACATGCCAAGACAACCACAACAATACAGAAAACATGATGGATTCTTGCAGTTTTGACAAAATTTGCTTTTTGGATTTTCTCATTCAAATTATTGCAACAAGTGTAAACACAAACAGCCTCTTTGTTGTCGGTAGCCCTCAACCATACAGAAAATATCAAATTTATGATAATTGGGCAATTTTGACCAAATCTGCTTCTCTCTCATGCCGATTACGACAAGTGTCAACACAAACAGTTTTTTTTTGGTGTATATCAAATATAGTCATTTATCATATGATTATTCATAAAATACCTATATTTCTCAATTTCGTAAACCTGTTATTTTCACTAGTGAAAATAACATGTTATTTTCACTAGTGAAAAGAACACGTTGCCATGGATGCACTTCAGAGGCCTTCGCTTCAGAGTCCTTGGCGGACATATTCCTTTGTCTTTGAATATTTTATGAATAATCATATGATAAACAGAATATTACAAGGTCGCTTGAAGATACGAATTTTATCTTCTCGTGTTGAAAATATCTCACTCGTTCGCTGCGCTCACTCGTGAGATCTTTTCACCACTCGAAGATAAAATCCGTATCTTCGCGCGCCCATGTAATATCCTCTATATATATTTTGATATGATGGTTTAATCAAACCGAAAAACAAAATACTGCGCATCAGTCAGAGCTAACCATTGCACAAGGGTAGTCTCATTATCCACTCAAAAATGGTCATTGATTATCATATTCAGGATTTTATTTTGGTAATAAGTGCTCTGGGTGACACTCTTTACCAAGCTGCTTGGCTTGGTCATGTGACCTCTTGCTGCAAGTACCCCATTGAAAAGTAATTTTTAAGTACACTTTTAAAGCCTGTGAAAATAAGACTATTGATCATGTACCAAATTTAAGGAGTATTCCTGAAATCCTGGAATCTTCCGGCGTCTATTTGGGCTAGATAATTGTATGCAATTTCTCCGCACATTTACTTTTAAACCCCTGTATAGTTTTATTTTTGGTATCCCGATGTTAAATTGAGAATAATACCAATCAACAAATTCATTTTTTTTAATTTGTATTTTCTTGGACTACTCAAGAGATCGAGTTGATTATGTGTTTTTGTTTTTATTAACTCCGTTTGCTTCGCCGAAATATCTCAAACGTTTGGCGGAAAATTTGGATAAAAATCGTCAAATTAACACAGGAAACTGTTATATACGAGGGATTTAAGCGCTTCGGTGATACAACCCAAAGGTTAGCTATGATGGCACTTTACGAAATGCGATATAACCATATCAACCTTAGTTTTAGTCCCTTTTACCCGATCAGTGACCTACCCACTTATATATCCGGTATAATTATGCCAATCTATTTGATGACCATCATAAACTGGACTTCCCGGGTCTCTTCCAGTGAGAAGAAGGGATGGCAAAGCTCTGTTGGTTGTAGAGTCCTTGTAACAACTAACTTTTTCAAAGTCGTTGTCACATGTATCATAGCCAAATCCTAAAAAAGGCATAGATTTAGTTTGTGCTCATGATTAAAATGGGCAGGTTTTAAAGTAGGAGTCTCGAGAAATTTGAGAAAAGTTGGGTTAGTGAAATGGGCGACTATATAAGGTTTAAAAGTTATGTTGTTTAGGGTAAAGGGTAGACAAGAATGTGCTGCGTTCTCTTCGAAGAAATCGAAAAACGAATGAAGGAATGGTACACGCATTCGATTGCCCTTACCTTGTAATAACTGCAATAATATCAACGCCGATACCAAAATAACCACACCGTTAGATTTCATTTCAGCCACGTATAAGCAATAGCCCTTGCAAGCGTCTTTGAAATGAGAAATAAACAAGATTTCAGGAGTTACCAGAGTCTCAGGTAATAAGCGAAAACGTTGTAGTTTTCTTTGTTTAAAATAAAATCGACTAAGATAGAAAGACGATAGCAAAGTTTGCTGTACTCGACACATACTGACGCACAAATTCACTATCATTTTTTCAGTTTATCAAGATGTTTTAAGAATACTAGTTTTCACTGTATTCAAAATAAAACGAAACACTATTGCTTTTGAATTTTGCTACATTAGGCTTGCCATTCTTCTTATCAGGTTTTTGGGAATTGAAAGTTATCCAAGTCGCGCTACTGTATTGATTTTAAATAAAACAAATGATTTTAAAGGGCAAAAAAAAACTGTGATCAAATTTGCTGCAATGTTGCACATATAGCTGTTTACATCACCATTGCACAAACCTAATATCTGATGATCAAAAATTATGTACGTAACATATTGCACCATCAATGGTTTGCTAGTAATACCAAGAAATTGAAGCCATGAAATTGAAGTCATAGAATTGAAGCCATAAAATTGGCTAGTCATGATCATTCATGATCGAATTTCCTTTAAATATAGAATACCTTAAGTGCAGAAGTGCTATCTTGTGTAGTAGTTTGCTGCCCGAAGGTTACAACTTAGTGAGCTCTTCTCTGAAGCCCAATTTCTATTTGTATAGTCGACGTCTGGAATAAAATAACTTATTCTTAAAAAAATGAAATAAAAAAAAGTATTTTTATTCATTTTTTTATGCTCTATTGTCGAATAATTGATTATTATTAAAACATAAAAACGTGAGCTGAATTATAGCAGATATAACTACTTCAAGTCATGCTTCAAATGTCAGATATTGTGCAATTCTGAGAAACGCTTAGACTATTTTATTGATTAATGTAATTAAAATATTCAATCAATCCATCTCTTATTCAATTTTACAGCCTCATAACCATTAACACTAAAGTTTGATAATTTACCAAAATTTTACATTTTTAATGTTTTTTGTTATACAATAACTATTCATTTTTATGACATGTAGGGAATTAAAGTTATTTAAGTGGAAAACATGTTATTGTTATGATGTTTTCTAGTAAAAGTAGTATTAGACCAGACCTGGAGCCTCAAAGACATATTTCATGCAAAAAAAAATGCAAAACAACCATAATGATATCTCTCATAACGCGAAAGCTGTCAACATTGATACTTTTTTGAGGATATCTCGTTATGTAATATTGCCCCATATGATAATGTACAAAATCTTGTTGAGCAATATAACTTTTAGACTGATTCCATAAGTCGGTCCCAGTTCGCTCTCTGCTGAACGGTTTTTTGCTTACGGGTCCGACTTATCAAATTTACTATATAAAAGTGTGCAAATGAAACCCAGACAGATGGCGCGCCGTTTTAACTTTCAATATGACGCAGTTAAATTACGACAAAAAATAAACATACAGAATATTTTACTCGCTTTGTTGGCTTAATTCAACAATAAAAACACAAATTACAAAGTTATAAAGGGATCAAAAGAGTTATATAACATCGACTTGGGAAAATTTGCGAGGACATGTACAAATCAACGTACCAACGTGCCTAAGCACTCAAAATAGCTACGCGTCGTGCAACTCATTACGCTATTTTTCGTGCTTAGCAACCTCCCGCGTGCATCTAGAACTGGATATACGCACGCTATCTATGAACTATCTCTTTACTAGCATTGCAATCAAATCAAAGAACTTTAGGGAAAAGCGATCGTTTCAAGAACAAGCGCCTTCATCTAGTAATATTAAATTTGTAATTTAATTTCGGATGGGCGAAAAAAATTTCAACAGAGAGCGAACTAGGACCGACTTATGGAATCAGTCTATATAACTTGATACATTTTTCTTTACATTACTAACTCTACATGTATAAGATATAGTCACCATGAAATATCTAAGCTGGCACGCAAAAGCTCCGGATTTTACACAGCACAATTTCCGAGGTCAAGTTTGGTCGATTGTCACACAGCAATCAACTAGCATAATTAATAGCAGTACATTTAAAAATCTTTACGAAATGCACTAACTATACCCAAAACAAGCTTTATGTATAAAATAATGGTTAGTATGAATGTTGAATCATAATATCTATTTAGTTGAGGGGAATTAAAATTGAATAAAACGGAGAAAAATAGGGATCAAACGATTTTCAATAAATTAAATCGATCGAAACTCTAATGTCAAGCAATCTAACAAAAACAAACCACCAAGACATTTGCAAAGTACTCAGTTTTATTTTTCGAAGTAAGAAATAACAACATATCTGCTTTTATTAATTGATATCATAAACTGACTTATATATGAAGTTAAATTTAAACGAGTTTCTATTTACAATTTGATGAAACGTCAGCGATTGGCGGTGGATTACTGAATTATTTAGAAAAATCATATAAATCCGTTGGATTAGATATTTTGCTGATCAAGTAGTAAATCACTATAAAAATTGTCATCTACAACAAAGATTGTTTACTCATAATCATTTATTTTAATTGTTCTTCTTCGCGCTTTAAAACGTTCTGCTTAAATACTTTTTAGTGAGCCATACTTTCAGATTTGAATTACTTTGCTATAAATACATTTTTTACGATGTGCACACACAAGTTGCTGAATAAAAACCTTTATATAGTCCTATTTTACATTTTTAGTCAGCCAGCGACAACTGGATTCATACCGAAGAAAAACAGGGAAATTCTAGCATTTACCACAAACTATATGATCCTAAGAGGGCATGGGACCGTACTTTAAGTATGACAAAAATACTTAAAAAACACATTTCAAATTCAATTTAAAATTGTCTCGAATCTCGAAATAATTTGAAAATAGTTCTAGTATCAAAACGAAAGAAATGTTGATAGACTAACCTATAATCGATTACTATTGAGCCATACCTGCGCGCGCAATGAAAGTGCTTGTTCTTAAATTTCGTGAGAATAATATTCAGTTCCAACTAGCTCCACAATGAATACTATTTTCAAGAAATCGAGAAAAATCGCACGAATCCATAATCATTTAACTTTAACATTTAATTTACTTAGAAATCCTTAAAAAAATACTAACTTTATAATGCGCCATCAATTATTGAGCAATAACAAGCTATAAGTAGACGTCTTTGTCGAATTCAAATTAAAGTCATTCGTCTAGTCAATGTGTTTTAAAAATATTTTTAGACGGCACATACCCAAGTTAGTTTGTATCGACATGATCAATGAGAATCCTAGCAAAATAACATAAGCTAGGATCCTGTGTTCAGTATTTCAAGTAACTGAACTGTGCATAATTGCCAGTTTTGATATGCTTATATGTGACACTATTTTCAGAAAATGCATCTCCAAAATAATACAAGTACTATTCCGCCATTCGTTTTACGATTTCTTTGAAAATCGAAAAATGTGTATCTGCGGTATGTCTGCGTTTTTCGATATTAGAAAGTACATCAAAAATTTATCATTTCAGTTTTTTTTTTTCAATTCGAAATTTATAATTGTGGTAGATATTCTCAATGTTTTGAGAAGTGAAAAGCAAAAACAAAATTCTGGAATCTCATTTCGTTTTTCATAAATTTGAGAAGAAAACTATTTCTGGAGAATGCATGGAGAGGGAACGCAGACAAACTTGTATGAATTAGTGTATTTATGACCACCCCTCCACTCCCAAACAATTTTTGAACGTTAGATTTTTTATTCACAGTACAAGAAATGTTCTTTATGTTCTGCTCAAGAATGCCTAACTCCATAGCTCTCGGTAATCAATACATTTTACTAGTAGCAAAAGAAAAGAAAAATTCGACGCAGCCCTGAGTTTCCACCTTGCTACTGCAGTGAATATCAGTTTCATTCAAGTAGCATCGCTGAATCCCATGGATCGTAGTAATATCGAAAGTAAATTGATTCATAAACTACAAATTCTAACAATTCGTGTTTACCTTTTTTAACATATAACGGATCATGCTTTTAGTCAAATAAAAAATCAAAACTGTCTGCCACATATCCATTAACTTGAATATATATATATATATATATATATATATTAACGCGATGCGCTATATATTTTAACATTCATGTCCATAACTGGCCATAACTAGGTGTGTTGTGTGTCTTATCAAAATTTCCATTAACTTTTTGCTGTGAGTGTCAAGAAACAAATGAAAGAAGCACGAACTCAAAGTACGTAAGGACTGGTTTAAAAATCTAAATGCAAAAGTCAATGAATATGCATGAAACGTTGCACATGACACAACTATCACAACATAAGCACCCTTAAAAGTTTTTCTAGATTTATAAGTGATCACGTGTCTTCGTCGCGTCATTAAAACTGTGAAAAAAATCTTTAAATTAATCCCTCAAAAGGGTTTGATGCACTGCAAAAGTTAGACATCAAATATTGTTAAGTTTATAAAGTTCTATCGAGATATTTATAGAAAGTTGAACATTTTTCATACGTCTGAGTAGATATTAACGAAAAAAAATAATTTAAAAGAAAGTCATTATGTCTAAACAAATCTCGATACAGCTTCAAAAATTAAAAATTCACAACCGTTTTAGATAGCTAGATTACCAATAAGTAATTCATTACACTTTTCACCAGAAAAGTGTAGTTTTTTTCGATTGTTATAATATTTTTTCATACGTGAAAGAGCGTAAAACGAGAAGCGCGCGGAGATTTGTTTACAACTCAAGGAAGCCATGTCAGTGCTTTTCTAACTTCTCATTGGACAATCAATTTTAATTGAAAAGTGCTATTTTTACCATGCATAACAACATATTTTTCGCATTTTTGCGCATAATAAATTGTTGTCGCATGCATAAAGCTTTGTGTATTTCAATTGATTATATGATTATTTGATCATAAAAAGAAAATAACATAGCAAAAAAAATTGATCAAGAACTTTCGTAGTGAGTGAACAAATGAAAGAATAAACGATTGAATAAATAATTCATTTCATTAAATCGGAGATCCGCTATTAGGTTTACCTAATTTTTATATTAGTTCTTTCTGATAACCGGAGATGCAGGCATCATATACCTATATTATTTAGAATTAATTTCAATTGTCACAGAGTGAGCACTGAAACAAGGTGCAAAATTGGATGAAGACCCTATTGTTTGAATTTTGATATTTTAGCGGGTCTCCGCGCGGGCTCTTAAAATAAAAGAAATTTTCTTAAACTGTTTATCAACTACTTTCCTATCATACCCTTGCTCAAATAAATAACCCTTATCTTCCTTAGTTCTATTTTCTAAAAATAAGCTATTAGAGCAATTTTGTTTATTTTAAGAGCTATACTATACGGAATGGAATTAATACAGCTATATGGATGCGAACTAGAAGGAGGAAGATACAAATGGCTATCCGTAGGTTTGGAATAAACATCTGTTCCTATTTTTCGATTCACTAAATGTAAAGTTAAATCTAAGAAATTTATGTTATCTCTGGAATAAGTACAAGTACATTTTATGGTGGGATAGAGATCATTAATGAATTTCGTAAATTGATTCAATTTATCTTCACCTATTGTCCAAAAATCTAGAATGTCATCATTATATCTCCACTAACAAGCGGGCTTAATTTCTCCGGACTTAGCTAACCTATCTATCTCCCCCATTGCTAAATCATCATAACTACAAGCACCCATCGCCGTACCATGAAATTGTAAATATGAATCATTCCTAAATTGTGAATTATTACATTCAAGACAAATTTTGACAGATTCTAAAACATACTTAGTTGGTGGTATTTTACGTGTATAATAAGTTTATTACCATAATTAAAACAAATTACAAATTACAATTGTAATTTGTAATTTGTTTTAATTAAGAAAAACAAATTTAAAGAAATTTTGGTAATAGCTACTCACAATAGAAAACTAATCGAGCTCAATAGCTATATTTCAGTTTTTCTACTATTTAAAGCTTTTCTAAAGAACCGACATTAAACCTAATTTGTTATCAATATTGGGAAACATCCCTACAACGTCCGAAAATACTAAAATTATTATCTATTTAACTTATCTATTCTATTTAATATATAATTATATACTTTTTTAGAAACATATTTCTCTGTGAAAACAGGTTTCCTAGTGAAGGTATGGTAAAGCTAGGTAAATATTTATTAGAATTCTTTCTACATTAAATGAACATGAGAGTTTTAAATGCTAATAAATTACATCTGTTGTAAATTTTAGTGTTACACAAGAACAAAAAAAGACTACTTAATTATATACATACATGTAAACTTGGTGTAGATACTGATATTTCATTTGCTTCACTTGAACAATTTACCATGTAAATTTAATCAATAGGATTTAAATTGTATAAAAATACACTTTACTCTGTGGTCTTCACCAAAGTATGTCGTTCATTCATGTTTTGCAAGTGTTATTTCAACCCTGGAAACCTGGTTGTGAACACGAAGATATTTAATACTATCATTTTGTTTAAGGAGGCATTTTGAAAAGAAAAATAGAATAACTTGAATAAAAAGAAATAGCTTTACACATTTGATGCCAATGCCATGGTTAAGTGCTTATATAGCGCGTGTCACCTAGTGGATCATTGCGCGGCATAACAATCTCTAATGTTCGTAGTATGGAATGCGGTTTTACAATCATAAGGTTTTTGCGTTTTAACAACAAGACCAATATTGTGAGACACATGATAACTAACTTTTTATTTGTAGTTATCAGGTTGATAGTCATAGGTAGTTAGTAATGAGTAATTAGTATGTATTATTGTAGGCTAGTGTCCTGCGTTCTCAGAAGTTACTTAAATTTAAGACCCGAGTTAGCGGTTAACGTGAAAGTGTAGCGAGACGAGACCTCCAGTTTAACGTAGCTTTCTATTGATCGTAGTAATATTGAAAGTTAATTGATTCACGAATTAAAAATTTTAAAGAGCAAGTCGTGCTTACCTATTTCTCACTTATAACGTATCATGCTTTTTAGACAAATAAAAATCAAAACTGTCTGCCACAACGTTTCTAGATCAATATCCATTAACTTGAAAAAAATATTAACACAACACGTTATATATTTTAACATTCATGTCCATAAAAAATGGCGGTAACCACGTGAGATGTGTGAGAATTTCCATTAATTTGACGCTGTTTACATTTGGTGCTATTATGTCAAGAAAAAAGTGGTGCTTTAATTGATGGTGATGTTCAAGAGACAAATGAAAGAAGCACGAAAACATATCCTTCACTCTGCATAATTGATCATTTGATAATTAAATGGTCACTTTTCATTCGAGGCAAAAAATACAATGACATTTGTACATACTTAGTTCACGTTTTGTTTTTGCTTTTTCAGAATAAATGTCTTGAATGTTCAAATATGTTTTAAATATGCGCTAAAAATTAAAGTACTGCATAGCCGATTATTGAGCCATGACTTTTTTTGGCGACAAACTTCGATTGGAATAATCAGGGATGCTTGTCGGATACAGAAGGGCGTGACAAAACATGTTTTATAGCGCTAAAAACGGTATCAATCCAATAACTTATAAATTCAACCAAATGTGCAAGTTAATTCAACCAACAACTTATTCACACTTACTAACAATTGGACATGATGGTCGTAAATTCAATAACTTTTCTCTGAATATACGTGATAGAGTAAATTAAATTGAATTCTGCAGGTCTGAAAACCACTGAAGGACCCTAAAAGATACCAGATCTCCGATTTTAACCTCTAAAAGTTACGACGATCATCTCCAATCTGATATATGGGAATACACAATCGATTATTTGATAATTGAACCATTGACTTTTTTCGCAATAAAATAACAATTGCACCTTTACTTATTAAGCTGAGCACTTTTTTTTGCCAGAATAATAATTGTCTCGCATATTCAAATTCTGTAGACATCCATAATACAAAAAAGCATCTGGCTCCAGAGAAAAAGCACATCAGGTTTCAAACTTTGAATAGTGAGCCACTACTCAAGAAAGAACTGTTGAATTTAAGGTATCTTCAATGCATGCTTTGATTATGACCAGTCACGACTGGTCTTTCCAGTAATAGAGATAAACTGAGATGGTATAATGAACGTGCGATGTATAGTTTAATAGTTCTTTTTCTGATAACTGGAGATGCAGCGATCATATACCTATATTATTCAAGAATCAATTTCCACTGTCGGCGAGTAAGCAATTAAGTTCCTTTAATTTTTTTTTTTCAATGAAAACCTATTATTTTCCTATAATAATGGTGGGTTTTGTTTTTTCGAGATTTTATTTGGAACGCAAGAAAATTTAAGAAAATAAGAAAACAACTCGCCGAAATGACGAAAATTGTGAAATACCTATTCATAAACGTTGTATTTATGAATTAAATTATCATCCGTTTTAGATTTGTTTTAAAATAATTTAGAGGTCCTGACAAGCAATGTGACTGTAATTTTAAACTTTTTTACTTCGTTTGTTATGACTACTGAAGAAAATGGAAATATGCTAAAGTTTTCAATCATTGAAATTCTTCAATATAATAACATTTACAAAATGCTCAATTTTCCTATCCGGTATATCTTCAATCGCATTGACATTCATAGTTCTGAAAAGAGATTAAAATAAGCTAAAATTCACGTAAAAAAAGTTGTTTTTGTTTTGTTTTTGTTTTTGCGTAGTTAATATGATTATAAATTATTGTAGTTTTTCATTCTGAACAAAAAAAACTAAATAGAAAACCTAGTTCCGTATTCATAAAAAGTGTTGTGGAATTATGGTTGAATGTATATTAGTTTTATGTTTTGCTAATGTAAGTGCAATGTCTATCATGCATTCCAATCAATTCACATCTCAAAACATGAAATTAACTCCGTACTATTCCTTTTACTTTAAGTTTGATTAATAATATCATTCTGTATTTTAAGCGACTGGATCGAAAACTGTTCAATTCATTTCTTTTCGTGTTTTATATAAAAAGCATTTTTTTTAATAAAGTAATTCTTTTGTTTGCTTTTTTAAAAATATTTATTGCTTAAAATATAGAGAAACGCGAATTCAACTTCATAACTGTTCTGTATGTAGATTTTTTAGCGGAGCTCGGCGCGGGCCGAAAGCCCGCGCAAGCGGAGCACCATAATTAAGAAAATATGGTAAACCATCGAGCTCATTTGAAATCGACCACAGGAAGCCCGGATTTCAAAAATACGTACAACGTCCGTCCGTGTATTCATGTAAAATTTGCTGACCAGTTTTAGTGGGCGCCAAACCAATCATTATTTTTGTACAAAATATATTTCTACACTTGACAATTAAAAAGAGCATGAAAATGGTAAGTCTAAGCTGACAGCTTGAAGAGATTTAACTGAGAAAGAGCAACAAAGACCGCGGCGTGAAAAAGAAAGATAACTACGATTCAACGATGAAAAGCTACTTCAAAATATTTTCACTGACAAAATAAGTAAAAGTCCCTCATGTTTTTAACCATCCAAATGTGCATTCATGCAGCGCTGTCATAATGCATCAATAGTCATTCAAAGCTGGAGATTTTACAAGTTGTATTTTCTGGAAGAGTTTATTTGACAAGTTTGTCAGATGGTAAAAAAGGCCGTATTCTTTATGGATTCTTCGTGGCGTTTTTCAGTCATTACATATCGACTAATCTACTTTTACAAGTAAAATCGACGACAAATTTTCATAAAAACAATAACAAAACAAATATGCGCTGCATTTGCAGCAATTCAAAAGAGGTGAACAACAAGACGAACACGACTCACGAAGATATATAATTTCACTTTGTTCATTCATCAATGTTTACGGAATATTCATACCACGGAGAGCTGTAGGATCAATGCAGATTTATCAACTATTCACGACAAAAAAACATTTCACACAAGATGTTTGCCAACAAAGTAGGACTGCCAATTCATGGAGTGGATGAAAATGCAAATTTAGTACAATGTATGATCGAGCGACACCAGCTTGCCATCGTTGAACTATGTAAACTTTTTTTTAGGCGGTGAAAATGGTTTTTGCTACTTTTAAAATTATAAAAACATGAACAAGCTTATTGTAATCAGAACTGAGTTCAGTGCAAAAGTGACAGTACAGGACAAGAAACGTGGCGCCGGTATGTTTACATTTTTGACGATCTTTAATGATTTTTTTTTACAATCCACACGAAAGCAGTTTGCAATAATTATATTCACTTATTTTTGTAAGATATTTATCCATCGTTGATATCTTTATGTGTGTGGGTTTTTTAATTTCTTTTTAATTCTTGTAATTCTTTGATTTGTTATTGAAAACGCTTGTATCAATTCGTTAGTGTACTGATCTGCAATTTAAAATTTCAAAACTTCATAATAGCTATTTTTTTAATTACGCAGTATTTAGATTTGACAATTAAAAATTCCCAAACGTTTTAAATAGCTAGATTACCAATAAGTAATTCATTTCAAATTTCACCAGAGAAGTGAAATTTTTGTCGATATTGTTATAACATTTTTTTCAAACGTAAAAGAGCGTAAAGCGAGAAGCACGAGGGGATTTGCTTACAACTCAAAGAAGCCATCTTAGTGCTATTCTAACTTCTCATTTGAAAATCAATTTTAATTGACAAGTGCTCTTTTTACCATGCATAACAACATATTTTTTTGCATTTTTGCGTATAATAAAATGTTGTCGCATGCCTAAAGATTTATGCATTTCAATTGAATATATGATTATTTGATCATGAAAAGAAAATAAAAGCAAAAAAAAAGAAAAAGAAAGAAAGAAAGAAAGAAAGAAAGAAAGAAAGAAAGAAAAAGATCAACAATTGGTAGTGAATTAACAAATGAAAGAATGAATGATAGAATAAAAAGCTCATTTCATTAAATCGGAGCTCCGCTTTAGGTTTACCTAATTTTTATATTAAGATTAAACAAGTGTTTCTACATATTTTATTCATCAAAAGTTACTTGTGCATGTAGTTCAAATAGCGTGACTCGGATTTAGCATCAGCAATCGTCACAAAATTTAAGCTATAAAAATTGCGGTAACTCAGGGGCTGCAAGGAGGCGGGGACGGCACCACCACTAAATTACGCAATTTTCGCACATGAAGCATGTCTTCTTGTCGTGCATTTCCCAAAGTTTTCATCTCATTTCTTTGCTTGAATATTTGTAGTTACAAGGACTGTGTTTTATTTTAGAAAATTAGAGTAACCACGATAGTACGAAATGTTTTGTTTTTCTTCTCTTTTGTTCTATTTTCCAGCTGTTTCCTTGTTCATACATAGCAGAAATGAGGTTTAACGGTGTGGTTGTTTTGGTATCAGCGTTGATATCATTGCTGTCCTTACAAGGTAAGACCAATAGGAAAGTGTGATTATCTAGATAATTTTTTTTTACTGATAGATTTACTAACAATAATATCACGGTAAGACTTGTCAATATTAGTTGTATACGTTCACATCACCATTATACATTGCTCGTGTGTGTGTGTGTGTGTGTTTTTTTTTTTTTTTTTTTTTTTTTGGGGGGGGGGGGGGGGTGGGTTATCACATTGAAATTATTTGAATGACGATTGATTTTATGTGTATCAAAATACTTTCCAAAAATCAAAATGCATTGTTTTATTTTTGTTTTTTTTAATTTGATGAAATGCTTAAAATGAAACTTTAAAAAATGTTTTTTTTTTCTTAGCAAACTTTCTTCTGACACCACCTGCAAAAGTTCACCCTTTTATTGGTTGTAATAATAATAACAATTCTTAAAAATGAATATAATTCCGTATATGTCCCATTCTACTTATCTGTATGGGCATTTTTTTTATTTAACGCAAAGCTACTCCAATTTTTTATCATGCTCACAAACATATTGTATATTTTTAGGACTTGGTTATGATAACTGTGACAACAACTTTGAAAAAGTTAGTTGTTATAGGGACTCTGCAGCCAACAGAACCTTGCCAACACTACTTTTAACTGGAAAAGATACTGGAAGTCCAGTTTATGATGGTCATCAAATAAATTGGCATAATTTTACTGTATACATAAGTGGGTAGGTCACTGACCGTGTAAAAGTGAGCTAAAAGAAGCTTCGAATGAAAACTAAGCTTCAATTGGGTGGAACTGATATGTTTCTATTGTATTTGCTCGGGCTTCCTATGGAAGAGCCCGATCTTAGATTTCGCCTTTCACCAGTCACAAGATGCGGCTGGATGTCAAAAACACATGCTCGCTTTGCTACTTTTTTTCGCGCGTTTGAATAATCACGGCTGTTTTTTGTAAATATTAGTTCCACTAGACTGATCTACTAATGAAAAAATCAAAAGTTCCACTTTAATACAAATTTATGCAAATTTTCTTTTCAAAAAACTATTTTTTTGTGTTTTTTTTTGTGTGACGACCAGTAAACAAATACACGCCGCCGATAAGAGATAGAAGCTCCAACTTAAAGACAACACACGCTAAGTGATATTATTCTAGCTTACACACAAACTACGAATACAAAATACATGTCAGATCTCTGATTTACTTGCGATGTCTGACAGTCGTCAAAGTGTTCTGTGATTGCTGTTGTCTGATTTGTTTTGTATTTGCGCAGTTGAATCATATTTTGGTTCTTTTGATATCTGTGAATAATCTTTTGAGTAATTTATTGGCTTCTTGAGGAGCTGTCGAAACGATTTAGACGAAAGCTTAGGCTAGTAAAACTTTTGATGTCGATTTGTTCTTAGCCAGGCTCATCACGAAAATCAGATGCTATATATGAATGAACAAGAGAATATCATATTCTCTTGGTATGAGGTACCTCGATTTCATGCTTAACCTCGAATCTAGCTGCGAATATCCTAAATGTGTCAGCAGTCGCCCGCAGTGAAGCAGTGCTTTTTCAAAAGCCTGAGCTCGCCCTCAAAAAGCGTCTTGTTTGAAGAGTTCTATCATAGCTTAACTGCAGTTGAATCGTAACCTACATGCAACTGGATCGTAGTCTACGATTCAAGTGCATGTACGTTATGATACACTTTCATGTAGTCTACGATTCAATTGCATGTACGTTACGATACACTTTCATGTAGTCTACGATCCAAGTGCATGTACGTTACGATATAAATTCATGTAGTCTTTGATCCAAGTGCATGTACGTTACGATACACTTTTATGTGGTCTTTGATCCAATTGCATGTACGTTACGATACACTTTCATGTAGTCTACGATCCAATTGACGTCAAGCACTATGACGTCATGGCTTATTTACATGAATAAAAAATGCAACTACCTCTGGCAAAATATTTTTCCATTAATACATTTGGCATTGTACATATACTTATAATTTGTTCCAATATTATATAAGTGAATTTTTACCCTATTTTTCATTGATTTTAAGATGTTAAAGCCCCTCTTTTGCCCATGATTCTTAGCATTAAAACAATAGATTTGCTTGCATATGACCTCATAATGCTTGCGGTTAATTGCATGTACGTTACGATACGTTTTTTTAAGGTTTATTTATTTCCACTTAAAATTTACAATAAATACATATATATAAATATTGATATACTGGACGATGCAAAAACTACAACCCTAGGGGTTAAAAAAGCGTTTTCGCATCGTGATATAGTTGTATGTAGAGCGCTGTTAAAATCCAAAGATGGAGATTTTATTTAAGAGTTATATTTTATTTTTGGAGTTATATTTTCTTTTCTGGAAGAGTTTATTTGACAAGTTTGCATTATTATGCAAGATGGTAAAAAGGCCATATTCTTCGAGTTCGTGGATTCTTTATGGAATTTTCCAATCATTACTTATCGACTAATCTACTTTTAAAAAATAAATACGACAACGACAAAAAGTTCATAAAAACAAAAACAAAACGTGCATTTGCAATTCAAAAGAGGTGAAAAGCAAGACGAACACGACTTACGAAGATGATTTCACTCTGTTCATTCATCAATTTTTACGGGCAATTGAGAAAACGGAGAGCTTTAGGATCAATGCAGATTTATCAACTATTCACAATGATAAATAACTTTTCATACATATTTGTCAACAAAGTAGGACTGCCAGTTCAGGGAGTGGATGGAAATGCAAATTTAGCCCAATTTGTGATCGAGCAACACGAGCTATCCATACTACGCCGTTCTGTGAACTTTTTAGAGACGTTGAAAATTCTTTTTTTACTTTTAAAATTCTGAAAACATGAACAATCTGTAATCAGAACTGAGGTCGAAAATTTCAGTGGAAAAGTGACAGTACAGGACAAGAACCGGAAGAAACGTGGCGCCGGTATGTTTACATTTTTTAACCGATATTTCTTTAATTCATTTTTTTTTTACAATCGATATAAAAGCTTTTTGCAATAATTCTTGCAAGCCATTTCTTTCTTTTTGTAAGATGTTTCTCCAAAGCTCAGATCTTTATGTGTTTTTGTTGTTGTTTTTCATTTGATTCTTGTAATTCATTGACTTGCAATAAAACACTTGTATTCGTCATTGTACTCATCTGCAAGTTGAAATGTCAAAAGTTCACATTGAAATAAATATATCTTGTTAGACAGTTTGATGTGGAATATGGCTGGATATTTTTACGAGTCACGCTGTATTTTGACGAGCCTTCAGGCGTGTCAAAATGCAAGTTGACGATTAAAATATCCAGCCATATTCCACATCAAACTGGCTAATAAGTTATTTATTATCCAACTATCTCGCAAAAATTAAAAAAGTGTCGAATAAATCGAAAAAATTGTAATTTTCTATTCGTTAAAAAATTAGTTGGACATTGCGTGACGTACGTATTGCATTCTGATTGGCACGTTTTTCCTACAGGTCAAACCGGTTTTAGCAGCTGTTACAAACACGCCGTTTTATAGTCGATTACCAATGTAATTTTCTCGACTGTTTTTGCATAAATTTTGGCTGTATTTTGAGTGAAAAAAGAGGAAAAAGATCAACAAGACAAAGGAAAGAATAGCTATCGATTGGAAACTTTGATGAAGTCAAATACATACTGGAGTACGTAAATGAACAAAGTAAATGTTGTGTCTAGAACTTGCAGCGATTGTAGCGCCACTTCCATTCTTGGGTCGTAGTTGTTTGCCTCAGTTAGCCTTACACTTCTATTATAAAGCCAAGGACATTTTACAGCTCTCCCACTAAAGGATTGACATTTTGTGGTATCAAGGTAACATTGTTTTTCTTTTCCTTGTACGAGCTACAGTGTAGTTTGTCAATAAACTTGTGAGCTTACAAAGCAGTTTCTGTTCTCTGTGTTGACATGTCCACTTTGACTCTGTTTTCGATTTTAATTTCGACATTACCGTTGCTATCTTATTGACAGAAACATCGAAACCGTTTTGTGTATAAAATGTTCAATATAAGTTTAATTTGCGGCTTGCAAAAATTTTACTGATCTCTTTAGCTTCATATGCTGTGGATGAAAACCTGTCAAACTGGTATAGACAGCGAAAAATATCGCTGTATATTTTTACTCGATCCAGTCTTACTCACGCGTTATTTTTTACTAGTTGGATAATAAAAGTTCATACGTACTAGCTATTTTTTAAACGAGTTACACAGTATTCACATGTGATAATTAAAAATACACAGCCGTATTAGATAGCTATATTTCCAATAAGTTATTCATTACACATTTCACCAGAAAAGTGAAGTTTTGTCGATTTTTATAAAATATTTTCAAATCTAAAAGAGCGTGATAAAGCGAGAAGCGCACGGAGACTTGTTTACATCTCAAACTTCTCATTGGACAATCAATTTTTTGATAAGTGCAATTTTTACTATGATATCTGCAAGACAGTTGATACTGTTACTTACACAACACGGTCGGATATTTTTCGCATTTTTGTGCATATTTTTTGCGTTTAAAAAATATGGTGTCGCATACATAAAGATTTGAATATTTCTATGCATTATTTGATTATTTGATCATAAAAATAAAATAACAAAGCAAAAAGAAAAGAGAAAATTATCCCTCACTTCTCATTTTTTGGCAATGTTGTTTTTCTTTCCATGATTATTTAAATGAATTTATTATTCGTTAATTAATTTATTCGTTTGCTTTTGTACCTAATGTTATTTTTGATTGATTGATTAATCAACAATTTTGATAACTGCTAGTGAATGAATAAATGAAGGAATGAATTATTAAATGGAAACTTAATTTCATTCAGAATCGGAGCGCCGCTATTAGGTTTACCTAATTTTTATATTATAGTTAGTCTGGTAGATCAAAATTGTTGTCACATGCGATTTGCATCCAGTTTCTATGTTTATTATTATGATCATTCCGAATTTTTTTAGCTAACGATGAACCCACATTAGTGAAGAACGCGTAAAAGATATTGGCAGTATCCGAGTGTTTGCTATGAGATTTATTATTGTAGGTTATGGGGCAAATTGAGATACGTTTATTTATGCGGATTTGTTTTAAAGGAAAATGTCTGTTATACACATTGTTTATTGTGTAAGTCAAATACTTAAACTGGTTATTAGAATCTTTAGTTTAAAAAAAACACGACCATTCGATATGAGAGATATCTCGTACAAAATTTTCTTCTCTCTGTTTAGAGTATATTTGTGTAGTCACTTCTTTATAGTAGGCTTTAATAGTATTTATATATTGCCATATACCAAAATGAAGACTTGGAGGTGGTCAGAGATATCTGTAAACAAAATTCCTGATTGAGTTTTTTTTACATTTTATCAAAAGTGTTAGTGTAAACATTATCAATTATACATTATTCTGGTGGGTTTAACTATGGTTGGAAAAAGAAGAATAAGATAATAGATTATTAAAGAAGTTTGAAGAATTATCGTCTTTGTCTGTCTTCAAGAGATCGATATCATAATCCCAAGCTATATAGCAATTCATACTTTTTTTCCAAGTTATCAAGAATATTGTTTAAGAGGTTATTATAATTATCAATACTGGTTTTGGGATGTTTGTATGTAGCATCAATAAGCGTCTTAATATTTTTTACTTTATTTCTACGAATAGAAATTGACTTTCGTCACTGTTAAGTGTAAGTTTGTCACGTACTTTAAAGTTATACTCCTTGTTTATATATTTGGTCTATTTAAGGTAATAAGCGAATGATAGTCACTAAGATTACATAAACTAAGCTCATCATTATCTTTTAGCCAAGTTTCTGATAGAGCTATTGCATCAAAACGATGTTTTAATGACCTCAGGTAACATTGTAGACCTAAAAGGTTTTTTTCGAAGACTACGAATATTGAAATGAATGAGTCGAGAGAACTCAACGTTTTTTGTAATATTTTGAAACCTTTCCTCTATAAAGTATTTACATTTATGAGATATTTGTTCAATATTCTTAAAAACACGTTCATCTGGATTACAAAAGTTGTTTCAAAATGTTAGCTTTTGATTTATATTCATCGCGGAAAGGATGAAAACATAAAGCATCAAGCTTTTCAAGATTATAAAAGGAGCTATTGTTATTTTGTAATTCAAATATAGCAGTATAGAATTCATTGTCATCTAATTGTGAGAAGCGCAGAGCAATATTTATGCAGTTTTGACATGCAAAGCTGTTGTCAACATGATATATTTTTTATGGACTTCTTTTGTACTCTTAAGTTTATTCCAGCACTTAGCATGGATTAACCCTAATCAAACGGTGCATTCAATACATGAATGTAAGGAATTAGCATAAATTCGTTTAGAAATAAAACATAATTTTCGTTTTGTTTTTACGGACATGTTCTTAATTGTGTTATTTCTATATAATAAATCAAAATGGCATTTAATATATAAGTATGAAATAATTGTCATAAATTATAATGTACAATAATATAATTTGTAATGTAGTACTAATGTCTCAATGCGCTTTAAAATCTTTAATATTTGTAGTATGTTATCTGGTTTTACAAGCATGTGATTTTATAAGTAGTTAGTAATTAGTATGTATTAGTATAGGCATATCACCGAGGATGGTCGTTAGCTGCGTCCTTAGTCGTTCTTTTACGTCCCCCGTTACTGGTTAATGTAAAAGTTTGGCGAGACGGGACCTCCAGTCGACAAGACGCGGATCCTTTCAATTATATATCAAAGAACATTCTCCTCAATTATTTTAAGACCCTTAGTGATGGTCCGGCTGATTGTTCGAGCTTAACAGCCAACGTTCTCCCAACTGAGCTAACCTGTTAACTCTCACTTAACTCTACACTTTCATGTAGGTTACAATCCAATTCCATGTAGGTAACGACGCAATCGCATGTAGGTTACGATCCAAATGCATGTAGGTAACGATCCAATTTTTAACTCAGACATTGCGTTATCAATGGATGAGTTAATGGAGTGGGGCATCTCTGTCACTCACTCACTCACTCACTTTCCAGTAAACCTCTGGTTGTTAACATTTTAAATTGTTATATATACAAATTTTTTGATAAATAAATATAACTTTGACCGGACTCAAACCGGGGACCTTGTGTATGAAAGGCAAGCACCTAACCGACTGCGCCACCGAGACCCACGTGATGACATATGCGTATAAATGAGTACTTATATTTGAATCGTTTTTGCTGCGAGATCTATATTCGAAATCCAACCATGAAACAGATTTAATCAAGGAGAACAATTTTTGCTTATTTTCATGGTTATTACCAATAGAAGTGCGAACACTAAGAAAATTAAATAACGTGTGTTTTGTGAATCTTACGTGGAAGCTTATAGAGCTCGATCAAGATTTTCAAAAGTTCAAGTTGACAATTGAAGATGACCATCATAAGCGAGTAACTTAGTTTTCCCATGTGATCTCGTATGTAAAAATCTATAAGATTTTGATGTTAGTTAAGGTGGGAAGGAAGGCATCCGGTATCAACTTTTTAGAGATTTTGAGTTAAGTAAAATAGGGCTCTACTTTCATCCAAAATGTACCAAATTTAAACAAAATTTACTTTATAACACATTGTTTACTAAAAAATATTCAGTTTTAATATTAAACAAAAGAATGTGTGGTATTTGTGACATTTGTTGAGTGATCCGTCAATCACGAAAATTTAGTAAAATCGACTGTAAAATGAAAAGCTTTTTATCAACTGTTTCGAAACTTTGGCAGCTTAATCTACATTAAATTACTAAACTTTTCATCGCAGTAACTCTAAAATTATATTTTTGATAAGGGGTTGTGCGAAGATTTGTTATAAGAATTCTGCTTAAAATTGTCACGCTTGTAAATCCGACACAAAACAACATACTTTGAGTTACTGCCGTGAAAAGTTTCTAAATTACCTCTACTTTAGACATCTTGATTTTGAAAAGAATCCAGTTAAAGCTTAATACCAAAATCTACTTTTAATTATCACAGATTGTGCCGTGAAAGCCTATTTATGGTAGAAAAAAGCATGAAATTCTTTCGCAAAGCGTAGAAAACTCTCGTGTCCACTGCCCACATCGTATTGCGTTACACTGAGTCATCATCTGTCAAAAAAGGCCATCCAAAGCTCCAAAAAAGGGAATAAAACCCATATACGATGGTGCGTTACTCCCGCGAAAACCAATCACATGAGGTATTTGGCGTGACACGTAGCAACGTCACCTCAAACAAAGCACATTTGTCATAACCTTTACGTAAGAATTCATCGGCACAAAAATGGCGGACTTTGCAGCGACTTCGCTTATCAAAAACATTTCATAAAAGTTAGAAATTCAACATTAAACGTGCAAAGCTTGAAAAAGCTCATAAAATTAATAACTTTATTTAGTTAACAAGCAAAATTATATGGTATGTTTTTGGAGCTACGATCATGGCTCACTCTTCGTAGGTGTGAACAAGCTGAAAACTGTCAAAGTTTCAACGTGCATCTGTCATCTGGTAATCGCGGTGCTTTAGTTTTAGTTTGTTTTGATACTGTAAGCTCATGATTTTTACCGCGAAATACCACTTAGATACAGAACTTTGGTTGCTCATAACTTTCCAAATAATGTATGTACAAATGTGAAACTTTGTGAGTGAGCGTTATGAATAGCAAATCTCCGAAAACGGTAAAAAAAATTTTCAAATTCAAAGGTCATGTTAGCCTTCCTTCCCACCTTAAACAAAAACAGCTTATTTAATTTCTAAGTTAATCGTGATATCACAGGCAATCTTCTTGTCTTCTTTTCAAAATGACGATTCATCGGAAAACTCGAGTTCGAGTCCAACGCCGGGAGACTTAAAAAATATTGATTTTTTTATCTCTTTTCCACCATATCTTTCTCACTATTTTTGCTTTTTATTTTTCAATAAATGGAATTTCCCTCTATTACAAGTTATTCATCAGTAACAATGCCTGAGTTACGTGTCTATTGGGCGCTTCATTATGTAGTTTACGATCCAATTGCATATTAGCTATTATACAACTTTGCGACATACGATCCATATCAGGCAATTGAGCTTTAGTTTTCAACCACTTTTATTCTAATGTCTTTTATCTCACATTCACTGGCTAACTGGTTAATGTTCTGCTAAACAAAACATTATAAGATGGGACCAGACATTCCAACGAAAAAATCTCACACAAAAAACACACTAGGCGACAATTTCTCCCCGGGTGTACTAAGTATTTTTTGTCGCAAATTGTTGTCGCTGCGACATAGTTTAGTCCCTGCGAATTGCCGCATAAAATCCAACCGGCTGGATTGTTGAACCAGTGCACACGGAAGTGACATATCGCGGGGGCAAGTCTGCGCATGAAGCCGAGCGCGCTGTAGTAACCAATCAGAATTGATCATTGTAATCATGCATAATTATGTACATAAATTAAAATAGTTGATACCAACATGGAGTAGTCATTACATTGGCGACGAGGACGGGATCGGAAAATCCGAAGAAAACATGCAGCAACTCGACTCAAAAGCAGCAAATCAACTCACAAAAAAACAGCGATAATACAAGTATTCGACTATACAAGCATTTCGAGGCCGAAATCCGAGAAAATAATAGCGAAAAACAACTCTTCGAAAGTTCAAATACAAATATTGCGAAATCAAAGCATGGCCGAAGGCGGCGAGGTACAAAAACAACAACAACCACCAACAAGCGAAATACGAGTATATACAAGCACAAAAATGTTGAAAATCGACCCATTTAAATCTCCGGAAGACCGTCTAAAAGTTGGACGAGCATGGGAAGAATGGATTGAAGATTTTGAAGAAGAAATGTCCTACTTAGAAATCAACAACATCAAACACAAGATCAGTGCACTAAAAATATTCGGTGGAAACGAACTGGAGAAATTGATCCGTAATCTCCCAGAAGTGGAAAGTCAAGAAGGCGATGATGATTATATCAAGTTCAAGAGAAAATTGGATAACCATTTCCTTCCAAAGAAGAATAAACACCACGCAAGATACACATTTAGCAAGGAAAGAATGACAAACGACGAGAGTATTGTCAATTACGCTGCTAGACTTCGAGAGAAAGCCAAAGATTGCGAGTTCGCTGATCAACTCGACGACAGAATCCTTGAGCATCTAGTCCAAACTATCAACACCGAGGACCTCGTCAAAGTATGCATCCGGAAGAAGTGGAATGTAGATCAATTCCTAGAACAAGCAAGCCAACGCGAGGACATTACAAAACAAGTACGAGATATGAAATCTGAATTTAAAGTAGCCCAAATCCACAGCAACCGCCCGACATTCCATCGACGACCTGACAACAAGCGAAGACAACAACAAAACCATGGCCAAAAAGAAAAACAACTAACCCAAAGAGAGCACAAACAAGGAGAAAAACCGTGTCGTTACTGTGGCAATGCAGGAATACACAAAGCTGGCTTACGGAAAACAATGTCTCAAATGTGGCAAGTACAACCACTTTGCAAGATGCTGTAACAGTAATGGACGACAGGAAACAATGGAATCCAACAATTTAATCCTAAATGAATTTTAATAACAGGATTCAGTTGCATGGACCAAGTGCTTTCAGAAAATGTCAGGATTGAGTAGCATAGAGCAAGGGCTTTCAGCATTTTTACCTCATAATTCTACATTTTTGTGAATGACGTCAACAGTAGCTTTTTTAAGATGACAGGTGGTGGGCGTGTCTGATGTACAAACAAAGTACATATTCTGATTTGTCTAATCGGCGCCATTCAGATAATGCTTCTTTGACTAAAGTGGAGTCTATTTTAAGTAAAATATCTCCGAAAAGCAATTTCAAGATTTTTTTCCTAACTCTAACCCTAAATGATTTGTATCAGTGTGGCCCAGGATATCCACAAGACGACTAAACTCTCTTATAAACAACTTTATTCAACGAAATATGGCCGCTCTCTCTCTCACGCCATGCTTCTCGTTCCAGTCTTTCTCGGGCCTATCCTACCACAGGCCCACATCCTCCCTCTGCACACAAAATGTCGTCCACGGCATTTGTTTACAAAAAAAATTCAACGATAATCAACTATACAAGTATTTGCTACGTAGTTTGTGAAAAAGTTCAAGTCCTTTCTTTAACTTGGTTTGATGAATTTCAGATTCACGTACATATTGGTGTTGACATACAAAGTCTTTAAGATAAGCAGGTTTCTTGCGCTGTCTATTTGGCCTTGGTTCGTCTTGGACATCAACATCTTCTGGCTCTGGAGCGTTCTTTGCTGTATTATCATCAGGGTCTTTACTGCACTTGTCTGCTTGATTACTTTCTTTACCTTTATCTGCTTCAGTCGTTACAATCTCATCTACCATCTCTTCAACAGCAGCAGTGTCATCATTAGTGAGATTCTGACTGTCAGTTTCTTTTAATGCTGGTGGCTGTTCTTTAGGTAGAGATTCATCAACTTCCTGACTGTTGTCTTCTAGGAACATACACTGTCTAATAAAGTTTCTATGCACTGTGTGTTTTTGTCCATCTTTCTCAGATACAATGTCATATACAGATTGATCTTTGTGTTTTCTTTCGACGCAATAGGGTCCTTTCCATCTATCAGCTAATTTATGTCTACCTTTAATTCCTTTGGCTAGCATCAGCACACGATCTCCTATTGCAAACTCGTTACCCCGCATTTTCTTGTCGTAGTTCTTCTGTTGTTTTTACATTGCCTTGGATGACGCCTGGCGTGCTGCTTCATAACTCTCTTGAAGACGATCTTTAAAAGCTGTGATGTATTCACTGTAAGTTTCCTCTTGTGCTTCATCTGACAACTGTACACTAAACGCAAGATCTACAGGAAGTCTTGGCTGTCTACCAAACATCAGTTGATAAGTCGAAAATCCAGTAGAGTCATGGACGGTACAATTATAAGCATGGGTCATAGTTTCGATGTGTTCCTTCCAGTCAGCTTTCTTTGATGGATCCAGTGTTCCTAGCATATTCATTAACGTCGAGTTGAAGCGCTCTGCTGTACCATTCCCCTGGGGGTGGTAAGGAGTCGTTCTGCTTTTGTCTATGCCAGTGATTTTGCACATTTCTTTCATCAAGTCACTCTCGAAGTTTCGTCCTTGGTCCGCATGAATTCGTTCTGGTATTCCGTAAACACAGAAAAATCTTTTCCACAGTGTCTTCACTACAGTTGTAGCAGTTTGATTCTTAGTAGGGTAGGCTTGCGCTAAACGCGTAAAGTGGTCAGTCACTACAAGAACATTTTCAAATCCACTTTTCGACTTCTCTAACTTTCAAAAGTCTATACAAACTAGCTCTAACGGTCTTGAGGTGTGTATACTTTGTAGTGGTGCTCTCTCTACTGCCAGTGGTTTCTGCAACCCACATCTTCGACAGGAGTCACAAAACAATTCACATTCTTTACTCATATTGTTCCAGTGGTAACGTTCCTTAAGAAGTAGAAGTGTCCTTTCTTTACCTGGATGACCAGTTGTATTGTGTATATTTGATAATACTTGTTGACGCAATGGTTTTGGTAATACAATCTGTTTTACCGATCCTAACTGTGGTAATTGTACATTTCTGACTAGTATTCCATTGACGATTTGTAGCTTCTTACGTTGCTTTAACAGGATCCTTGTGTCTCTTGTAAAAGTTGTTCGTTCTTTTCGTGTTGGTCTTTGATCAGATTGGATAATTTATTTTACAGTGTTGATATCATGGTCCTCTTTCTGGTGCTTTTGCATTTCTTGTAGCGGCATCGTGGGAAGTACTTCGTGTCCTTTGACCATCTGGCTGTTGCTAGTTTGGACCGGAGCATCTTCTCGTGGTTTCGTTATGACTTTATTAAGTGTGTTTATTACTTCAGTGTGTTCAATTCGTGATAACGCATTTCCATTGCTTTTCCCAGGACGATAGAGTATGTTAAAGTTATATCCACTTAATTCTGCTACCCAACGCTGTCGACAGACATCCAATTTGGCACTTTTTTTACACATAACATAACGGATTGTTGTCTGTTTGAACTGTAAACGGTTGACCATATAGATAATCTTTAAATTTGTCTGTAATAGACCATTTCATGGCTAGAAATTCGAGTTGATGTGCTGGATATCGTTCTTCAGCTTCTGACACTTTCCTACTAGCATAAGCTATAGGACGTTCTTTGCCTTCTTGAATTTGCGATAGTACTGCGCCAAGTCCTTTTGAACTTGCGTCTGTTTGGACGATGAACGGTAAGTTAAAATCTGGATAGGCAAGCACAGTAGCATTTACCATATTTTCTTTCAGTAACTCAAAGGCGTTGTTGCACTCCAGCTGTGTCCATTTAAATGTAGTCTTGCGATTGTTGCGCACTTTACCTTTGCGGTGCTTAGCTGTCGTAGAACATAACTTGTGTAACGGTGCTGCGATTTTCCCGAAGTCTTTTATAAACCTTCTGTAGTATCCTACGAATCCAAGAAAGCTTTGTACTTCAGTTGGTGTTTGTGGTGTTTTCCAGTCTTTTACTTGTCTCACTTTGTCTGGATCTGTGGTGACTCCATGTTGAGTTACGATATGGCCGAGATACTTCACTTCATTTTGAAATAAATGGCATTTCGATGGCTTTAACTTTAGTCCATGTTTGCGCAGTCGGTCAAAAACTTGTTGCAATCTTTCAAGGTGTTCATCGAATGTTTTTGAAAAAATGATAAGGTCATCTAAATAGATAAGTAATTTCTCAATGTTCATATCACCGAAAACAATAAACATTAATCTTTGAAACGTGGGTGGACTGTTTTTAAGTCCCATTGGCATACGCTGATATTCGTATAAACCAAACGGTGTAGAAAAGGCAGTTTTGTGTTGGTCTTTTTCTTCAACTTCAATTTGATAATATCCTGAGGTCAAATCAAGAGTTGTGAAATACTTTGCACCTCCGAGTGCATCAAGTGCTTCTAGCACATTAGGCATTGGGAACGCATCCCCAACTGTTTTAGAGTTTAATGCTCTAAAGTCAATACAGATTCTCATCGTTCCATCTTTTTTTCTAGCAATTACTATTGGAGACGCGTAGCAGCTTTTGCTTGGCTTGATTATTCCGTCTCGCTCCATCTCTTTTAAAGTATCCACTAGTTCATTATAATCTGATGGTCTTACGCGTCTTCTAGGAACTTTGAAAGGTGTTTCATCCACGAGAGGTATACTATGCTTTAATGTTTGAGTATGTCCATAGTCACTTGAGCTCATTGAAAAAATGTCAGCATTGTTGTTCAGTAAGTCATGTACTTTGTCAATTTGTCCTTCCTCTGTAAGTAAGTCATGGTTCAACTTCACAGTCTTTAAGTGGTCAGTACTACTAGTAGTGTTTTTTCATCCGGATTGCCTGTTATCATCAACTTCTATCCCAGTCGGTGGTCCTTTAGTCACATCATCTACTACAAACAGATCAGCTAGTCGCGCATGACGTTTGATGGTCAACGGTTGGTCGGTAGGGTTACACACTCACCGTTACTTGTTGTTCAGCTACTCGTACTACAGTGTTTGCAATCAAAAGATTTTGGGGACCATTTCGCTCATTAGATCGCTCTAACAGTCCGACAAAGGGTTGATCATTTGGCAATTTTGGTACTCTAACAGGAATATCAACTTCACAACCATAAGGCGGAATTACTTTGGGTCGTCTTCCATTATATCGAGCAACACCAATGTATCCCGACATGCCACCGACCACCGTATCGTTATACTGGATCATTGATGCATGCCAGACCGGGGACTCATTATAAACTTGACTCATGTACTCCCTCCCATGTTTGTCTTCTAAACTTATTTGCAGAGCTCGAATCACTGCAGTTCCTATGAGTAAAGGTACATTCCTCCTATACTCAGTCTCTGGTACTACAAAGGCTTGAACTCCTTCATACGTCTGTCCAAGTATCGTCAAGTCTAGTTTAATTTTTCCGTTGTATGTCATACTGTTTCCAGATGAGTCGTCAAAGTGTACGGCGCTCCCTTTGCGGGGCTGTCCGCTCAGCTTAGGGTGTGCTCCAACATAGGTCTCCGTGATCGTGCCAATCGCGGATCCTGAATCAATCAGACTACAGCACTGTAGACCATTTACACCGACTAAGGTTTCGTTGGACGGTCCCGTTTCCCTTTGGTGTATGTTCTCTTTGTTCCCTTGAGCTACTAGCTTGATACTTGGGGCGTTGGTATTGTTGCCTACAGGGGGCCCTACCCCTGCAGGCTTCTGGAGTTTGACTGCTCCATTAATGATTCAGGGTGAGGAGGTCCCTCCCCAGTCGCCATCTTGCCTGCTGGGACATTGCGTTGTGATTTTTTTTTTATTTAACTGAGCTGAAAAGGCGTAGGACATGTGTCCTGAATTGCCACATTTATAATAATAATAATAATAATAATATAATATTTATAGAGCGCAAATCCAAAATATGTTCTAAGCGCTATTAAATACAATGGACAAACACAAAATAACTAATTACAACAGTTTAGAACATCAATTACAAGGAATAAGCTAATTTAAAAAGGAGAGTTTTAAGTTCAGTTTTAAAAGACGCAAGATTAGAGATATTTCGGAGACATGATGGTAGTGAGTTCCAAAGTTCTGGAGCTGCAACAGAGAAGGAGCGATGACCATAGGATTTGAGATTATATGACTTTGATGACAGTAACAGTTGTGATGATGAACGAAGACTTCTTTTAGGTTTGTAAACAGAAATGAGTTCTTGGATATAGATAGGGGAAATGCCATGAAGAGCTTTGTAGGTTAATAATAAGATTTTGTATTTGATTCTAGATTCAATTGGTAGCCAGTGTAGTTTTATGAGTATAGGAGTGATGTGATCATGTTTACGAGAAAGAGTGATTATTCTAGCAGCAGCATTTTGTACAGACTGTAATTTGTTGAGGAGCTTGTGTGGTAAACCAAAAAGTAGAGAGTTGCAATTGTCCAGTTTGGAGGATACAAAAGCATGAACAATAATTTCAGTTGTTTCAACAGAGATGAATTTTCTTATTTTGGCAATGTTTCTGAGATGGTAAAAAGAAGATTTGCAGATGTTGTTAACATGACGAGCCATTGTTAATTGAGAATCAAAAATAACACCAATGTTCCGCACATGTGTTGATGGCGCAATAAAATCACAACCAAAATTGAGAGAAGGAACAGTTAATTGAGGACTGTGTTTTGACGAAAAAAGGAGAAATTCTGTTTTGTCTTTATTTAATTTTAATTTATTTATGGTCATCCATGCATCAATATCTGAGAGACAGTTTTCAATCAGTTTCATAGAATCATTTAGAGCTAAATCATTACATGAAAACGGAATATATAATTGTGTGTCATCAGCATAGAGGTGAAAAAACATCTTGTGTTGGCGAAGGATTTCAGCAACAGGAGAAGTATAAAGAAGATACAGCAATGGACCAAGTACAGACCCTTGAGGCACACCGCAATCAAGTTGTAGAGATTCTGAAGAATAATTATCAATGGAGACAAACTGAAGACGATTGGTGAGATAGGACTTAAACCACTGAAGAGCTGTACCAGAAATACCAAATAACAAACAACAGCCGATTGATTCTTTTCCCTTGTGTTTCTCACTTTCTCTTTCAAGTCTCTTAGTTCTTTCCCTTGTTCCTCGATTTTATTGTTCATTCTTTTTAGTTCTTCCTTTAATTCGGTTTTCATATCTCTCATTGCTTTCATGAGATTATACTGACTAGCACTATCTCTCTCTTTTTCTCGACTATACACTCTTGCTTTATCATACTCAAGTTTCAGCAGCTCATCTTGTATTTGTTCGAAGGGGACTCCCATGGCAACCAGCGGTCGCATTTGCATTATCACCTTTTCATCCTTTAGCCCACCCATGAAAGTGTCGGTTAACATCTTATCGCGATGTGCAAACTGGTCACCTTTATTCCCTTCGCGCTCCGCCATGCCAAGTAAATCTGCTAGTTCAATAGCGAATTCTGCTGGGGTTTCATTGTCTTTCTGGGTTCTGCACTAAAAAATTTGCAGGGGGTCCCTTCCTCTATACTCTATTCCCCCAAACATGACTTGCAATCGTTTCAATAGATCACTATACCTTCAACCCTTGTCCCTTTCTCCTCTAAAAACCTTCGCCGCCAGTCTACTAACGTAGCGTTCGATCACATCCAAAGCTCCCTCGTTGTCATCTTGTAAATTGCACGTGCGAATCAAATAATCAACCTCTCTCACCCAGTCGGTTACACTAAATTTCGAGTCCTTCCCAGAAAAGATTTGAATGGGCTTCATCTGTCGTTGTATTGGTAAAAATCGATCCTTTACTCTTCCCCTTTCTTCGATGTCAAGTAAGAAGTCCATTTGTCGATTAAGTCGCTCTACTTCGCGTGTCAGTCGTTTTTCGTCAGCCATTGACGAGTTCAAGTCGCGACGGCTAAATGTTGAAAATCTTGAAAATCCAAACGGCGAATCATCTTCTTCGTCTTCGTTAGACTTCATCTTGCTTGTAACTATCTTCTGTCCTGGTCACGGCACCATTTTGTGGCCCAGGATATCCACAAGACGACTAAACTCTCTTATAAACAACTTTATTCAACGAAATATGGCCGCTCTCTCTCTCACGCCATGCTTCTCGTTCCAGTCTTTCTCGGGCCTATCCTACCACAGGCCCACATCAGTAACAGGATTCAGTAGCATAGCAGTTAAAATGACATTGTGCGTACATTAAAACGGCGATGATAATCTTATCCCAGACTAAGATAGTCCTAAAGCCATACGTTGTCTCAGATAAAGTGTCATAAACTGATGATCACCTTATCAGAGATCTAAAAGCCGAAAAGCCATGCCCTATTATAGGGCGGCACAAACTGATGTATCAAATATAGGGAGTATCTCTCCCACTGGACTCATGCCAAAACTTAAGTTACACATACCTGTACAAAACGTATTTCATTTCGATGGATATGAAGCTTGTTGAAGTTTGACATTTACGCAAAAAACGAACAGTTAATTGAAGGACCATCGTGTAATAGCTTTACACAAAATTTAAAAAAACTTACTGCAAGCCAATTTCCTAAACTGCCTTTTCATACTTTGTGAATGTACAATGAAAACAAAAAGCTGCAAAATACGACTTGTGTAAAGTTGACTACGTATCTATATACACGCCGAAGTCCACGTTTTGCGTTGTCGCCAACTACGGGCTAAATTTGGGGTCCACAAACTGAGTTGAACTCAAAGTACGGATTAGCTGTGAGTCCGTAGATCGCGTCAACTCAAAATATGGACTAGTATACCATGAACTAATACTATACGCGCCGAAGTCCACGTTTTGCATTGTCGCAAACTACGGACTAAATTCGGGGTCCACAAACTGAGTTGAACTCAAAGTACGGACTATCTCTGAGTCCGTAGATCGCGTCAACTCAAAATATGGACTAGTACACCATGAACTATATACTATATGAGCAAAAAGTCCACGTTTTGCGTTGCCGCCAATTACGGGCTAAATTCGGGGTCCACAAACTGAGTTGAACTCAAAGTACGGATTAGCTGTGAGTCCGTAGATCGCGTCAACTCAAAATATGGACTAGTATACCATGAACTATACTGTACGCGCCGAAATCCACGTTTTGCGTTGTCGCAAACTACGGACTAAACTAAACTAAACAAATGGCGTAAATCGTAAATCGCGCTACTCTTTCAATATTCAGTCTTTTTCTGGTGTTGACTTGCATCTTTATTTCTCAAAGATTCAGTCAGATACAGTTTAAATGTACTTAACAATTCTATGAGGAGCCTATGAAGTCCTATGGAGTTCAAAACTGAAATGGAACAACTTGACATTGATAATTTGAATATATTTTTAGTTTTAATTGTAAAGCAAATAGACTATATATGCATAACCCACTAAATACTAAATTATTTTAAAATTGATACACAATAATATGAAAACTAGGTAAACCTAATAGCTGAGCTCCGATTTAATGAAATGAATCATTCATTCTTTCATTTGTTTATTCACTACAAATCATCAAATTCTTGATCATTTTTTTTGCTATGTTATTTTCTTTTCATGATCAAATAATGATATAATCAATTGAAATACACAAAGCTTTAATCATGCTACAACATTTTATTATACGCAAAAATGCGAAAAATATGTTGTTATGCATGGTAAAAATAGCACTTGTCAATTAAAATTGATTGTCCAATGAGAAGTTAGAAAAGCATTAACATGGCTTCTTTGAGTTGTAAACAAATCCCCTCGCGCTTCTCGCTTTACGCTCTTTCACGTTTGAAAAAAACATGTTATAACAGTCGACAAAAATTTCACTTTTCTGGTGAAATGTGTAATGAATTACTTATTGGTAATCTAGCTATCTAAAACGGTTGTGAATTTTTAATTATCAAATGTGAATACTGCGTAACTCGTTAAAAAATAGCTAGTATGAAGTTTTGAAATTTTAACTTGATGAGTACAATCACGAATTCATACAAGCGTTTTATTTTCAATGACAAATCAAAGAATTACAAGAATCAAATTGAAAAAAACCACATACATAAAGATATCGACGATGGATAAATATCTTACAAAAACTAGTAAATATAATTATTGCAAACTGCTTTCATGTGGATGGTAAAAAAAGAAATTCAGATCGTCAAAAAAATGTAAACATAGCGGTGACACGTTTCTTGTCCTATACTGTCACTTTTGAACTGAACTTTTTGTCCTCAGTTCTGTTTACAATAGGCTTGTTCATGCTTTTAGAATTTTAAAAGTGGCAATCTGATTACAATAAGCTTGTTCATGTTTTCAGAATTTTAAAAGTGAAAAAAACATTTTCACCGCCTCTAAAAAGTTTATACAGTTCAACAGAACGGCCGGCGTAGTATGGCTAGCTCGAGTTGCTCGATCACACTAAATTTGCATTTCCATCCACTCCCTGAACTGGAAGTTTTG